>CAXAMN010006480.1:32376-65073 GCA_963970005.1 Durusdinium trenchii | reverse complement strand
TTGAGCCTTGAAGCAGTCAAGCATGGACACACTATATCAGCTGTTGGAGTGGAACCCTGTACAGGTAGGCTCTACTTTTCAGCAGGCACAAGATTCATGTCCACTTCTAGCTGATTGCGTATGTCGCATACTCTTTTTCTACTGCAAGGCTAAAACAGTCCAGCTAGCTCTGACAACTTAAAAGAAAACTACGGTGCCATGTACTTACCTAATCCAGTGTGTTTCACACTTCAGAGAAGGTAATCTCATAGCTACTAAATACAGTGAGGGAGCAATAGCTGACTCACCTCAAGTACAAAATCAAATCGATAATGTACCTCGGCTGGAGACTGTACTTTTCGCAGGCGAAGATACCATGTACCGGCGCTCACTAGCTCTTTATGGCCTGAGCTAAATCAAACTAAAAGGGAAAGCGGCTTTTTCTCTACAGAGACCTATAAAAGAATCAAACGACACTCGCGTAACAAAGAACTAAAAATTCAAGACCGCGCAATGCAATGAATTAAGATGCCTTGCAAAATGCAAGGAGCGTACGGTCCGAGGAATAATCTTCTCGTGACGTGGTCTCGACCGCTTTCATTCACAGACAAAATAAACTGCATCAAAAGGACTCTCTTTCACATTCACATCAAAAACACAAGAAGGAGATACCGGCAAATGTATGTACAAAACTTGCACTACAAATGCAGACTTATGAAATGACTTAATCATCAACCATGAATGGTTGTCCATTAGAGGTCATCTCAGAAAAAGCGGCTGTGATAGATATCATCAGTTATGCAAAACTGTCCATACCTATCTGCATGCTAAAGCGTATAAACCTGGAATGCAGGAGTATCTTCTTTGATAAAAAGTTTCTCCTCATTGCAAACCAGAATTTATTAAAACTTCAGCCTGGCAACTTAAAGTCAAGCCTGGAAGCAAAGTATCAACTGTAACCAGAAGTATCTTCACTTCCTAGCCATCATTTAAAATTCAGCCTTCGCTCAGGAATTATGCCGCTGCAAACGATGAAGTTGCTTGATCAGAAGTTGGCGGCCTTCCTTTCCTTTTATTCTGCTTTTGTCTCTCCTTCCTCCGCAAGTTCGCCTCATGAAGAGTTGGTCCCATGCGATACTGTTTTCTGTCTCCAGATGAAAAGGAAGCTGGTCTGAGTGAAATAAACATTGGACCATGACTGTCCTCGTCAGTGGGCCTTGAGCACATAACCTCCGTGTCAATCATAGCAAAGTTCTCTGAAAAATTACAGATGAACTCCTTCGTACTCACTGTGGAATTTTCATATTCCTCTTCACTCATTGAATGACCCCATTCAACAATGGTAGACAAACATGTATCGCCAAGCTTTGATCCTTGGTATTCTTCTTTTTCAACAGTAGAATATTCTTCCCAGAGTTTGTCAAAGTAATCTTCACAATTCTTGAGGACCTGTGAAGTTGAACTGTAAAATGTTCTGGGAATAGGTGCTTTGATACCCGGATCTGCTTTGACACGAGCTTCTGAAAACCTGCGGATCCAATGCTGCATGGTGCTGTAATAGTAGTTAGCCATTGGCTGCCTTTTGTAACCAGACATTCTGTAGGCCAAACTATTTGCATCACCAGAAATGATGTCCACCTCATAGACAAAACACTCGTAAAGCATCAATGCTGTCTGTTCTCCTGTCAGTAGGTGGGCATCCACAGCACGGTGTGTATCAACATGATAATTACAGACTCTGATGGTATGCATGTTCGCTCGAGTAAGTGGAACACGCTTGTCCTCAGGACCATAGTCATCAAATTCAAAGTCTGCATCCCTGAAATCTTGACGAGGCCTTGTTTCTCCAAAACAAATCTCGTAGATAGCCCAAGTTACATCACGCTGTTCACAGTGACCAAGTTCTTGATCATGTCCAGCAATGATCTTGACATATCCACCTGGTGCCAATCTGGCCATCACTGCAAGATTCTCCCAATCATTGAAACAAACTGTCCAATTCTTTTGCTCAATAAATTCCTTGGCTGGAACAAGAAGATGAGCTTCCTGGAGAATCACGACATGTGCACGTAAAAAGAAGAGCATGTTGAAGAAAAGGTTGTTCTCAAATTGCTCATTCTGAAGTGACATGGCGCTCTGTTTGCGTGGCCTCATTGCACTATCAAGTCCTTGGAGAAACCTTGGTGTGGTGTACTTCTGACCACGAACCATGTTGCCATAGTTCCAGGATAAAAATGTCAAGGACTCTGAGCTGGCCAATAAATTAGTTCCATATGGTTCTTCTATTCTTCCCTTGAGGAACCTTCTGCGCAGCTCTTCATAGAAGGTGACAAAGTCCCAACTGGGTCCCTTGGGACCATATGATTCCAGTTCCTTCTTGAGTTCCTTTTTCGTATCCTCCAATTCTTCTCGAGCATGACCTGCCCTTTCAAGGGCCTTTGGATCGACCTGATACCTGCCATCCAAATAAATGATGCAGTCATCATTGATGAAGAATCTCTTCAAATCATGCTCTGGTTCATGTTCATAACAATCAGGTGGAGGTACTGGACAGATATTGCGAATGGATCGAACAAAATCATTCTCGTTGATCCTTGACTGATAATGAGGATGGGAAATCTCACCTTTTCTGAAACAAACATGATTCAGCAATCTTGCATGAGTTTCCCTGAAGCATAGTTGATAAAAGCCAATACCTGGATCTCCTGTAAGCTCTCCAAGCAACTTTAAAGGTGAAGTGTGCAACTCATAGGTATTGTCAACTTTTGTTGTATCCTTTTCAACAACTACTTCAGATGGAAAAGATTCTTGGATTTCAGCCTCCAATTTCTTCTCTCCATCATCCTCTCTGACCTCCTTTATCTTCTCCACCGCCTCTTTCTTCTCTTCCATGGTTGCATCACCCTGAACTTCTTCATGAAAATGAGGATCAGGAATCTTATTCAGGCGGCTTTTCTTAGATTTCCGCTGACCTGAAGTATCATCAAGGTTAGCATCCATCTCACCTGATGGTAAGTGCGATGCAGTCGAGTCCTCACCTATCTCTCTTGACAGAAAGTGTGGTGTTGACTCTTCCTTGGCTTCCTCCTGGTCCACTTCCATCTTTAGTTCCTCTGAAGGAAAAACACCTGCATCTTCATCAAATATTTCTTCTTCCTTTCCAGGTTCAACTGCAGGATCTTCTTCAGGAACTTCCTCTTCCATATTCTCATCTTCTAGAAGTGTTCTACTTCCAGTATAGACTTCACCAGTGATAGTGGAGACTCTTGTATAAGGAGGAACTTCTTCACCTGCTTCAAAAGCTTGTTCTGCAACATCCTTGGTGAGCAAGTCCTCTACAAGATTTTCTCCCTCGGTTCTTGGAAGAGGTCCTGAGGTCTCATAAAAATCTGTCCTCTCTGAACTGAACGCTTCTGTCGCCTTCTCATTGTCCTTTTGATCCCTGAACAGGTGAGTAATCTTCACAGCTTCTCCCTGTAGCACCTGATCACCTCCTCTATACTTGTTGACAATGGAGCGCCATACTGGAACATCATCATCATCAAAATCAAGCTCCATATCATCTGCCAACAGGTATGAGATGTTTTGAGCTGCCTGTTCTTCTTCTTCATCACGTTCCTTGGCAAGCTCCTCATCCTTCTGGATCTTGAAGATACCCTTCAGGATGTCTTGTAGTACCTTTAAGTTCAGCTTCGATGATGGCTCATACGTCCCTGAACTTACAGGCTCAACTACAACACGAGAGCAAGAAATCGCCTCCAAAAACTTGGAATTGTATTGGCGTTCAAACTCTTCCTTCTTGATCATCTCATACAAGGGATCAGAAACTGCAACACGCGCCTGAACATACTCACGAAGTTGATAGCATGCATGTTGCACAAATCTACTGTTGGAGTTGTGAAGAAAACTCTCTAAATGATTCCTGTCACGGTCAATCAAATACCACACAATCCTTGCAGAAAAACGGAATTTCTTGAAGTTCATAGCAAAATGTGTATGATACTTCTCTGGATTCCTTTCTGCTTGTAAGGCGGCCTCTGAAGTCTTGTAAGCTGGGAGATTTGTGTCTGGGTCCAAAATCATAAACTCTTCCCACAAGATCGAGTGGTCAAGAACCCACTTGGGAAGCACCTTGATGAAAAAGTCGCAAACAAGTTCTGACACAAGGTGCATGACACGACCAATCTCTTCCTCCTGCTTGAAGCGATAGTGCAGTTTGGCAAATAAAGGATTGTTGAATGCTTCCTCCACTGCATTGCCAAAATTATCCCACTGAGGTTCTGGAATACCAAAGTTCCAACCCAGCAATTTGGGATCTCTACACATATCCAAGAAGCTTGAAAGCTCTACAGAAGCAATGCCATGGTCTGTCAGAATTTCAGCCCAGCGGCGTCCATTCTCCCAAGCACGGATGAAGAAAAACTGTTGGTATCCAGTTTGTGCCAACTCCATCCACTGAGAAATTCCGGGTTCAAAACTCGGTGCATACGTCTTGGGGTCTTCCTCTGTTCCATAAACACTTGGACGTAGCAACTTGTATCTTCTACAAAAATATTCTCTCTGGTGCCTTGTCAACCTGTCCCAATCCCTCACAAGGATCACGTCTTCTCCAGTGCTCTGGAGTACACGTGTTCCTACACGATCATGGAGTGATACCATGCCAATGTCATATACCATCCATGGGTTGAGAACCAGGTTGTTGACATTCTGAATGAACCATGTCATCTCACGCTCAGCAACATGAGCAGAGTCATCTTCTTCATCTTGTTGAGGTTCTCCAGAAGTCCTGGCTGTTGAGCTCTTCGAAGTGATGTCCGTCCAAATGTGATCAAAACGAAGCACTTCCTCATCAGCCTTCACCAGTTTTGCCTGATCCTTGCTCAAAACTAATGGGTGAACCATAAACAAGGACCTTGAGGTAACACCATCTCCATCGACAATCAACTTTGGAGTACTATAGCCTAAGATACTCCAAGGATCACGATCATCGATTTCCTTAGGTGCAATCAAAGACCATCCTTGAAGATAATGGCCTTCTGACATCGACTGACGTGACCTCAATCGTGACCGATTGTACTCACGTTCAGGATGATTCTCATATTGGACAAAACGGGCGATAGCACCTAAATCCAAATTGTCCAACCACAAAAGCATATGCCTCTTAACTTGTTTTGTCTCAGGCTCCTCGGCATGAATCCTCCTGAGAAGTTCTCTGGCATATGGCTTGTCAATAGATAATCTGGTGAACAAAGCTCGCACTCTCTCTTGTTGCACCTTCTCACTATTGATGAGCTCCATCATCTCCTCTGCGGACTTAGGATTTCTCAACTCCTTAGCTGGCTCTGGAGCATCTCGTGGTTGTGGTTCATCCACACTAATGTCCAAGTATTCGGGCTCCACATCACAATGTGCAAGCACCACTCCATTGTTGCTGAAGTACAGAGGACGTCCAGCCCGAAGCCAAAGAATCACATTAAGCTTCACATACAAAGGCTGTCCATAATCTCTTGGAACCACTGTACCTGGGCCTAAAGGAATGTAAAGCGAAGTTTGTGGATTGCTGTACATAAAATGAACATAATCTCTTCCTTCACCTCTATTCCTTCTATTCCAACTTTGAGGGTCTCTCATCAAACCATACCTCTCAATGCTGGCCCAGTTCTCCCTTCTGGTAACATGAAAAACATGTCCCAAACATCTTGCCTCAATAGAAGTCAATCTATGATTCAACTTCTCTGGACTGATGTTTTGCATGAGTCCTGTATGCCCTTGGTTCACTCCCAAACGCATGGAGAAGGGCATATCGTATTGATTGCCTGTGTTGTACCAAACATTCTTGTCCAAGCGAATCACCAAATGAAATCTTTGCTTCTCATCGCTATGCAATATAGCAAAGAAAGTATTAGGATAAATACGAAAAGGCGATGGCATTCGAGCAGTTCCCTCTGTGATCAGAGGCATAAGCTCTATCATTGCCCTACTGTCCATCAACCTATCGAGAGAACGATCATGTCGTAGCATATAGTTGAGCCCCGTGGCTATCTTCCCATAATCGTTTTGCCTCCACGCGACTCTTGTTGCCACGAACTGCCTACTTCTCTCATATTCATCCTCTTCCTCTTGGGTGACATAGCCAAGAGCGTATCTGGCAATCTCTGCGAACCACCGTACTCGAAAATTGAACTTAGTATGGTTCTCAGGTGCCAAACACATTGCAAGAATGTCGGTTAAGATCAATTCATCCTGCTCTGAGTTCCTATGGAACTCAACTGGCGTACGTGGGCGTCTCAAACGGTTTGCCCAGTTCTGAGGTTGTCCCCGAGGAACCTTTTGTGACCAGTTTCGAGCATACTCAAAGATGTTGACCATATTGGACGCTCCCTGACCGGTCATCTCTGTTGATACAAAGTACACCGGTCAGAGGCCAGTGTCCTAAGTTGTAGAAATGACAGGTAGTCAACGATGCAAGGCAATAGTCTTCGAAAGAAAAGTGCTGATCTTGCCAAGCTAATTTGAGCCGCAGGCACAAATTCATGAAAGAAATTCAAATTTCTCTCAAACAAAAACACATGCATTGAATTCTCTCCTCTCACTCTCAGTGCAAAGAATCTCCAAGATAAAACACATCATGTGAAAAGTCAACATGTGTGCATACTGTAGGAAGCCATCCACGCAAATATGCCTTGTGTTCAATAAGAGATCTAAAAGGTGGATGTGCATCAACTTCCTTTAAACAACCGCTGCGTACTGCATCTATCAAAGCTTGTGGACTAGCAGACTTCTTAGTAAGACAGTCAGCGAGACACCACTGAGTGCGTATATGTGACAAGTCAGCAATTGCACCAGAGCATGCTTCCTTCCTAAGCATTTGGATCATATGAATAGTCTCCTGTTGCTCAGGAACATGAGTAGTACTAGCTGTAGTCACAAGATTGTTAGCATCAGTGCGCATGTGAATGTCAGTAGAGTAGCCTGTAATGTCCTTGATCAAGCCTCTAAGCATTTGGCAAGCGCCATAACACTTCATGAATGCATACAACTCTGCAACAGTTGTGGACAGGGTTGTTCTCTTGATCTTGGAAGATTCAAAGAAAATAAGTGAGCCTTTAGTGTTCTTCTGTTTTGCCTTCCTTTGCTCACCCATAAAAATAACCATCGCACGTTGAGAGGATTTGTCACTGTTGTTCCTGAATGCGGCATCTGGCATAGCAATTAACCGTGGACTACCTTCCAGTGGCCAAAAACGTAACTCCATAGGGTCAGTCACGATTTGTTTGCACAGCTTGTTCAGGGCCTTGCAATCACCTATTGTAGGTCCTGCTGATGCTGATGCTGACCTCGAGAATTGGTAGCATGCTTGGAATTGTGTTCTGGATTGTAACCAGTTTATGCTGCCAAGAAGTGATCTGAAGGCTGTGTGCATGTCTTTGTCACACTTTTCCTCATCCTTCAAACCTTTTGGAATGATAATCTCAGTCAATTCCTGAACACAAAGGGATTGTTCTACTGAGATGTACTCCTTCTTCTTGGTCTTCTCTTGCATCTTCCAAGCAACACGTTGTCCAGTAAACATCAGGTCATTAGTGTCCTCATGTCCAATCTTAAACTGTGACTTCACAATATCCTTGAACTGTTTCAAAAAGATATCATTACCTGTCACAAAAAGATCATCAACATGTAAACAACACATACCAATGGGTGACCTATTCTTAGAATTACTGCCATGCACAGGGTCCATAAAATGCTCAAGCAACTCTTCCACAACTTCAGGTGTAAGCTGAGGCGTTTGTGTCACAGTATACGTATGTTCTGCAGGAAGAAAAAGACTGACAAGCGTTTCAGCTTCTTCCTCCAACGTCACTGCATTCTTCTCGTTTCTGATATCCTTGTTTGTCTCGAGAAGCCACCAAACACCCTTACGCTTAACTATTGAAGTCCGAAAACAAAAACGCGAACGCGAATACGTAGGTTCGGGAGTACGAAGAGCTTTAGCGCGATAAGCGACTTGAGCATGGCCATTTGCATATTGATGCCAACCTGCCTTGTGCTCTACAGAGTCAAGGAAGTTCTGGAGTTCCTGATCTACCACAGGAGTCCATTTTCCATCCTCTGCCTTAAGCAGGCTACGCGTCACCGTCTTCTCCGACCTATTTCCGTAACACACCGAAAACAGACGTTCTTCACAGAGAAAAGACCTACGAACTTCCTCCGCTGTGTCGTGGAATTCGTTTGGCGGCGCACCTGCTACGTAGAAGGATACCGGTTCCGGTTCGGCTGGCATCTCCTCTGATGAGTAGTTCACAGCCTTAGGAACCCTCAAACATCCGGAGTAGCAAACGTACGTGCACCGATCGGCTCGAGTCGGAACTAATCCGAGTGAGTGCAAAAACTTGTCGAGTCGATTCCACCAGCGACGAGGCGCATCACTCAATCCGTACACTGAACGGGTGCACAATCCGACAAGATACGGAGGCAATCCGATGTCGGTCGGAAGTTGAACGTGAATAACGCGTCGCTCGAGGTCGTAAAGTTCCCCCTGAAGAAAGGCAGTTTTCAAATCGATGTGTAACAGGTCCCAGAAAGAAGAGGCTGCATGCTGACATGCTACGCGAAAACCATACCTGGTCGCGGTTGGCGAGTCCGTCTGGAGGTCCCATTTCTGGGCATCTTGGAAGCCTCGACAGACCCATCTGGCCTTAAACTTCTTAAAGTTACCATCTTTGTCAATCTTGATGGTCAGGACCCATCGACCAGTAACATAGTTATCGATCTTATGCTTTCTTCGGTCTCGATACTTCATCGCAGTAAAGTCTAAAAAGCTGCGAAACTCCTCTAGTTTAGCTTGCTTGATCTCCTTCGCATACTTCCGTAGCACTTCCGGAGTGATCACACTCTCTGCCTTTGGCGTCTTCTTAGCCATTGTCTTCGCAAGATACTGGCAGAACTGTGAAAAACCTTTCGGATCATACGAGTTAAAACTCGGAGGAGCTTGGTTCGGACCTATGACACAAAAATCCATGTCATCAAAACTAACAAAAAGATTTTTCTCATCGTCCAGATCCTTGTCTGGATCCTTCTCAAAACCTTTCACATCTTCTTCATCAAAAATAGGTTCGTCATGTCCCGGTAACTGAACCTTAGAACGTTTTATCTGAAACTTCACCTTCGCCTTTGGCAAAGCATCAGTTGAGTCCACAGAAAGCTTCCGCATGTGCTTACTGTGACGTTCACGATTCTCCGGAACATATGTTTCTGGCTCCGGCGTGTTCGAATCTGGCGATGGAACGAACGGATGAACGGGATCCGTGTCACTCGGAAACCCTATTGGTGGTTGACCCGGATCATCTGGCGGACGGGATTCACTCGTAATCTCCGGCATTGCCTCTTCCGGATCGCTTGATGGATATCCGAGTTGCTCCAAAGGAACATCGGGATTTCCGAACTGATTCGGACCAGCTACGGAACCTGTCGGAGGTGGTCCCGGAGGTTGTCCACCCTGGTGATCATCAGGGTTGCCACCCGGTCCATCACCAGGCGGATACATATCTTCATCATCTGGATCAAAATACTGCTGTTCCCCCGAGACGGGAATCGGCTCATAAGCCATATCATCATCCATCGGTGGTCCGTAGTCTGGAGGTTGATCCTTTGGATCCTCTAGAGCTACTTCATCAGGAGTCACAATGCGCTTCACGGCGCCTGTCGTCTCTGCTTCGTAAACTATCATACTCCAATGATCTACCAAAAACTGTTCATGATGAGGAGACAGTTGTGACACAAACATAAAGAAAACCTGATGGTATTTTCCTGGCTTCCACATAATCAACACTGCATCATCCTCAGAGTTGAAGAGAGGATGCACTCTACCAAAAGTACCACGATAGACCTTACATCTCTCAAAATACATCTGTGGCAAGGTTCTTCGTCTAATCTCCTTCAGGCCTGGAATCAATGACACAATTCGAGAATCAGAGGATGTTGTCACATCAAACTCTGATCTCTGAGGTAGTGCATCTATCTGCCTCAAGGTTCTGATCAGTTCAGTAGTAGTGAACCTTTGTGGTAGTATGTGTCGAAGTGGAACCGGAATTTCCGTCGTCTCTTCCGCTCTTACGGAATTCAGCAAAATTGACTGATGAGCTTCTCTCTCTAACAAAAGAGCTGTTCCACACAAACTTCCAGAGTCAAAGTTCTCCAGAAGATCTTCAATAAGGAAACTCTGACGCTTGTCGGAAGTCTCACTATAAGGAAGGAAACGATTCATCTCAACCAAAAATGAAAATGGAAACTTCTTCCAGTCAGGATCCTTGAAGTACTGGTTGCTTCTAGTGGCTTGCACTGTTTTAGCTTGGTAGGAACAGTCACCAATACCTTTCCATCCTTGGCAGGATGCATAGGAGTGGAAGACTGTCACGTAACTCACTCCCTCCGGACAATAACAAAAACAATTCATATTCACATCAAAGTTAAAAATCGGATCCTTCAACGAAGAAATGAACTTCTGCAAAAACAAACAAAACTTGTTTCCTTTGGGAACAGTCACAAACACATGTTTCTTCCTTCTCAACTGCCACTCAATCACATTACAACATAGCAACCAAATAGAAGCTCTGTTCTGTTTGGGAGAAGGGTTGTTGATCACTATACAGTGGGGCTGCAATCTCTCCAGTTGCTGCCAAATACCATCTTGACCCTTCATAGTGGAAAAGTTGTATCCTGCCTTGAAATCCATAGGAGATGCAACTTTAACACCATTCTTTGAAAGGAACCAAGATAATCCACTGTTTCCATGAAGTAACTCAACAACATCAGGATGATCATCATTACAGAAGAAAAAGGACTGTTCTCCGAATTCGGCATCAACATACAGTTCATGATCTTCACGCAAGTTCTCCGGATTCTCATCGTCTAATGCCGGAATGGAAACATCATGCCACTCATCGTGATCACGTCTAACCTTTGACTGATTCACACGTATCACTGCCTTACCAGTATTGGCTTGGACCATAGCTCCTTCTTGTCCAAGTACTGTGGCACGAACCCAACGTCCTTTATCCTTGAACTTTGATGAATCCTGAGTCCAAACAAAAACCTTCTCTCCTTGGAAATAAGGACCGTCGCTTGGCATAGTCCTTCTTGCAAGATCTGCTCGAAGGTCCTGAGCTTGTCGTGCTTCTTGATGAGCTCTCAAAGCCACACGTTGTAGTTCCAAATTTGTACGATCTTGTGCGGCGGCATTAGCTGACAATTGCTCAGGGCTTGCGGTCTCAAGGTCAAAAAGATCTGGTGGACGTCTTCCAGTTGCTATCTCTATTGGTGAATATCCACTGATAGTCAACTGACAATTTCTTGCCCAAACTACCTTCTTGACCACTTCTCTGACCGTAACACCACGAAAACGTGGGTCATCCAGATCTACCTTCATAACATGCCACATACGTTTGAACAAACGTACAGCTGTCTCTGCTCGGTTCGGCCAAGGAGTTCTTGGCCCACAAGGACATTGTTGTATACCATGGAACCTGTAGTATTCAACAAAAGCATCGGTGAAAAAGGCTTCGTCTCCTACGATGGCCTTTGGAACACAGTTGTTCTCATCAGACCATTGCCTCAATGCTTGGATGGTGGTTTGATCTATGAGGTCTTTCTGTGCCGTAGCCCAGAGAAGATTTGTGGCACCATCAAGAACAAGTAGAATGATATACTTGTTCTTGTGAAGTTCAACCTCACAATGATCAGCAAAAACAACATCACCAAAACATGAAGCTCTAATACCGGAGACTCTGGCTCGTGGCGGAGGTGCCACTGAAGTGTTACAAACACGGCAGTTCCTGACAACTGATTCATACTTCTCTAAAACAGAGTCAGGAAGCTTCAACATAGAAACACGTCTACGAAACTGAGTAGGACTCATATGGTAGTGCTTCACATGAAGCTTATAAAGCTCTACCTTGTCCTCCAGTCTCTGTAACATCTTCCTATATGCCGGTGTCATTGCAACAACTTCACTACCAGGTAATGGGATTGAAATCCGCCTAGGCTCAAGAGCGCCATCACCTGGTTCAAGTGGTTCATGTTTATCACTTGATGGTCCTTTTGATGCTTTAGGAATTTCTACAAGTTCACCTTCTGGCCTCTCAGGTGGTTCTGAGGGAGCATACTCCTCAAGATCATCACCCTTTAAATCATTCTGAGGCTCAGATGGTTTCGACTTGTGTCCTTTCCAAAATGGATCAAAACCCTTGGAAGTATACCGAAACTTTGGCGGCGCGGGCTTTTCCGCGGCACTGGATGGTGCACCTTCCTTCTCTGATGAGAAGCCTGGTTCCCTGTCCTTTGCAATGGGAACCTTCTCTGAGGAGGAGCGCACCACTGCATCGGGATCACCAATGCCACGGTGCTCAATGCCAGCCTTCCTGATCTTTAGATCTGGAATTTTGGCATCTGGTTTGAACTTAAAAATTGTTCTACCACGCCATTCATAGCCAATTTGTAGGTCCTTCCATTTTGCCTTGCGCCAATCATCTTGCTTCTTGATCTCTTCTCCACCTTTCTTCTTCTTGATGATTGTCAGTCGCAAGTCTTCCAGTAAGTCAGTGTCTACAGGACAGGACTTAGTTGCTGGAAAAAGAATCTTTCTATAATCCTTGTGGTGACGTATCAGTTCTCTCTTGTGAACATCTACTTCCCAGTAGTCAACCACAGGATATGCATGTTCAGCTACATCTTCATCACTATTGAGGTCAACAGAAATATGACCATATTCATAGTGAGTGAAGTGAGAGTAAAAACTCTTCTCGCGCCGAGTCTGCAAATTCACGTCAGACAGATACCATGCAATATCTTGGAAGTCCAAAACAAGATGAGTACTGGCTGCAACCTTCAACTCCAAATATTTGATACCAAGAGGCACCGATGTCAGATAAGCATGTTGAGGTGTCAGCCTGAGTTCAAAGCCTAAGTTCCTCATCTGTGGCAAGCTCATAAGCAAAGGGACTTCTCCTTCTTCCACTATGTCGAACTCTGTATGGTGGATCGTCCATGCGCGATCATACATGTAAATCACCAGTTTCTGAGAGCAAGTAGCCTTCTGGGAATTGGCAAAGTAAAACTTGCTCTTGGTAGCCTCAAAAGAGTACCATAATCCACAATCTGGGTGATTGTCGACATAGTTGCAAAAATGGTCGACTGCTCGCCTTGATCCCATAGCTCTAGTGCATCCAATGTCCAGGATTGCAATAGTTGGCGGGAAGCGATTCTCAGTCAAAAATGAAATGGCCTGCATCTCCTTCACTTCTTCCTCAGCGCTCATAAGCGCAAAGCCATCAGGAGCCTTTGTGAGCATCTCCTTTGACAAAGAGTACCTCACAGGGGCACCCATGCCATTGAAGATCGTCTCACCATTGTTGACCGCGCAGTCAGCTTCATCTTGACATGAGGTCATCATGCCTGACAGCAAGTCCACCTCACTGTCATGGACTTCAGCTGCTGCTGTCACACAATGTGCAAAGAAACCTTGTTGACCTCCTGATGCTTGTGAAGATCTTGAAGGTGCAGGCAAAGAACGTGGCTGTTGTTGATTTGCATAGTTTGCATCTTGTTTGCCATCTCCTTTATCCTTTCCTTTTCCTTTCTTGCCTTTTCTCTTGCCTTTTCCTTTTCCTTTGTGGGAAAACCATGCTTCTTCAAGCTGTTGCCAAAAGTCATTGGCATCATCATATTCTCCTTGAAGATAGTCATTCATATCCTCGGCAAGAATGGCATCATATGCTACTTGGTTTGACTCCCAAGTGTCCTCATAAGGATTCTCTTCAAAGTACTCTTCTGGATATGTTGTCTGTTGCTCATCAGCAAAATGGCCTTTACCTCGTCTCTTTCCTTTTCCTTTTCCACGAGGTCTGAAGAATCTGCGGCCTGATCTTCCTTTACCTTTTCCTTTTCTTCTTCCTTTTCCTTTGCCTTTTCTGGCTCTTCTTCCTTGGAATCTCCTTTGGAACCACGAGAAGTTTTGATCATCATATACCCAAAAGACATCGTCCAGGGCATCTAAAAATCCTTCAGTTCCATCTTCTTCATCTTCGGCCCAATAGCCAAATGTACCATCGAGTTCTCCTTCTTCTAGTACGAGAAATGATCTTCTACCTCCAGCACCTGTCGGCTGCATCAAAGGATTGTCTACTGAAGTCTTTGTCGTGCAGAACATCTCGATGAACACTGTCCTCAACTCTGTTGTGGTGTATTGCTGCAGGACCCTGCCACGATGAGTCATCAAAGAAGTCAAAGTGTTTCGCTGGTCCTGAGACAAATCTGCAAGTGACAGCATGAGTAAGGCAATCAGATTTTCTCCTAGAGGAAATTCGTTCTGATGAAAAGTCCTCATATTGCCATTGATGGTCTGCATGATTTCCTGAATCCTTTCTGCCGTTGGTGCTACTCCAGTCAACGCTGCATCTGCCTGCATCTGTGCTAGGACTTGTGGATGTGCTTGAGTGACTGGTTCTAACATGTCCATCCAACTGCTCATAAGCCTTTGGAGTAAAATCTGGAATCTTGTCATCCATTTCATCATGTCAGCTGATCCTCGATTGAAGCGCACGAATTGCATGAACCTATACAGGAATACATTGGTTGATCCTTTCACGAAATATGGTCGTAGTACTCGTTTGAAATATTCTACGCCGGCTCCTGGTGGATCATTTGCCTTCAATGCATCTCTGTCTAAAACACGCTTGTGTACAGCTGCTTCTCCTTCTAATCTGTTTCTCAATGCTGGTCCTCTTTTCTCATCTTCCAGCTCGGTGATATCACACCAATCGTCTATGGCATCCTCATAGGAAAACCATGAAGTCTTTCCATCATAAGATGGGGGCACCTTTGTAGTGACCTGTGTTGTCATTGCTATTGCTGCTGGTTCTCTTCTCACATGCCTATTCACGTAGGCTGCTGGCTCATAAGCCACATCCGCATCAGGCTCTTCCCAGTCGTCAATCCAATCCATGGCCGTTTGCCCACTAGCAAGTCTATGCCTAGGAAAGGAGCTCACCTGGGTCTTCCAGGATCACTGCTCCGCTACCACTGAAAGAGTGACTAGGGCGTACACGGTAGAGGTGCAGACCGCTAGTGTCTTTTATGCGCAGAGTCTTATCCTCTTGCTCTTTGAGCCTTGAAGCAGTCAAGCATGGACACACTATATCAGCTGTTGGAGTGGAACCCTGTACAGGTAGGCTCTACTTTTCAGGGGGGGGGGGTCTGAATTGAGCGATCAATTATTAGACCCGGACGTCCCAACACTTGCTTCGCAAGACAAACTCAAGGTATCCCCTAAAGGGCTACCTTTCGTGACAACTACACTCGTGTTTGGACAACCAATCATTGTGGAATGCACCGTCCCCTTTGCCTGAACCACACACTCCAAAGAAAATGCAAGTTATGCGCAGCATAACCCACCGTGGCAACAATATGAAGTGCCTTTGAAGTCACAAGGATAAAGCTGCCTTGCGTTGCATTGCATTGCGCTTGGGCATCCGGAAAGCAACATCAAGAGCCCAGCACTGGCAGCCAATGCTGCTGTGGTTGCATAAAGACACGCCCAGCCCACCTGCACATTCCTTTGCTTTTTGGAACACAGGCCACACGCCAACAACATTTAAAGACAATAGACTCTTTGCATCTATATACAGCACTCTCGAAACCCTGTCAAAACCTTTATTGAGCTGCTCTGCGCAACATTAGGCAAAACAGGAAGGGGCGCTTGCGGGCATGTCTTCCTCAAATCAAGGCCCCTTCGCAGGGCAAGTGTCAGTGGTCATGTTGCATGGTGCAAATATGTTGCGTCACACACCCGGTTCAAAATGTTCGGGCTGGGCAAGCAATGGAATGGAAGCCAACCTCAGAAGAAGTTAAGTTTCCCCAAAATCTAGGAACCAAATCATTAGTGCAAGCGCTTCTTCAAGGAAGCTTCCTCCGCCGTCTTTAGGGCGGCGGGGGGAGCTTTCTTGAAGAAGCGTGAGCTATCCTGCGTGCATACTAGTAGCTACTTGTAGGTACTAGCTACCTCTTCTACTAGCGACTCCCTAGCTAGTACCTCCCAGCGGCCTACCCCCCTATTACTAAAAAAATAAACATATATATATGTATACATAACTATTAAAAAAACACACACACACATATTCTGCGCCTTGCCATCTGCACTACCATTGTCCGGCAAAACAAACTTGCTCTTGGCCGTCTCACGACGCCAACGAGCCAAGCTAGATGGGTTTGAGCCTTTCAAAGAATATGTGCACAGTTGGTGAATGTGTGGGCCAAGCTAGGTGTCTGTTTGCGTCAAGTCAGTCGAAGTCAGTGGGTATGGATAGCACAAGCAGCCAGAAACCGAACAAGATCCGGGCCAAGGTAAGCACAACGAACGGCTCTGCAAAGCCCTGAGATCCCGAAAAAGTACGAGCAACTTTTGCTATCTTCAGTGCAACCCCAGAGCACTGTGCTTCTGGCTTCAAGCACGGATGCTATTGCCACTAAAAGCACTGCTCCTTCATATCGCGATCCCTTGGTTGAAGCGGGGGTCTTTGAACGCATGAGCACATATACAGTATCTATGCATCTATGCAATGCATTCTGTCCAACCCGCGCACAGTGTCATGATAAGGGTGGCCATGTTCCTGGCCGTCTAAAAAGTTTCTCAATAACCAAGAAATCCTCACCTTCTCAGCAGAGAAGCTACGGGTTCGTGCAGGGATTGTCAACGGTTCCGCAAAGAGACAAATTGTGAGTTGGGAGAATGTGGTCTGTTGTTGCTGAGTAGATGGGAGCTGACGTTGATGAAATTAATGGACTCTTTGCAAATCGAGGTCAAAGTGTTATTCGGAAACTAAATGGTGATCTTCGGAAATTTACGGTTTTACTCGAACTAATCTTCGGAAGCTTGACGGTTTTCTTCGGAAACTATTCTTCGGACATTTTACGGTTTTCTTCGGAAACTAATCTTCGGAAACTAAACGGTTTTCTTCGGAAACTGATCTTCGGAAACTAATTCTTCGTCACTAGGTACGTCAATAACCCACCCACCCACCCACCCACCCACCCACCCCCACCCCCCCCAACCCCCCGTGCTCCTTCGTGCAAGTTGGATACAATGTGGAAGTTCTGAAGAATACTTGCTGAAGCCTGAAGCCTGCAAGAAAAAGTAGTTGCAGATCGCAAAACAGTTTCTGAAGATCGCGAAATAGTTTCTGAAGATCACCAAATAGTTTCTGCAGATCGCAAAATAGTTTCTGAAGATCGCGAAATAGTTTCTGAAGAACGCGAAAAAGTTTCTGAAGAATGCAAAAAAGTTTCTGAAGATCGCGAAATAGTTTCTGAAGATCGCGAAAAAGTTCCTGAAGATCGCAAAATATGTTCTGAAGATCGCGAAATAGTGTCTGAAGAACGCGAAATAGTTTCTGCAGAACGCGAAAAAAAATCTGAAGAATGCAAAAAAGTTTCTGAAGATCACGAAATAGTTTCTGAAGATCGTGAAATAGTTTCTCTCGAGCCGAAATAGTTTCTGAAGAATAGTTTATGAAGAGTAGCTGCGGAAGAGTACCAAATAGTTGCGGAAGAGAAGTTTCAGAAGAATGGAGAGTTGCGGAATAGGACGTTGTTTGCAAATCGAATTTGTAGCACCTGAACATAGTGAATGAAAGGCATGGGTTGTGGACCTCAAGCTGTGGCCTCCTTCTGACCAAAGCAATCTTCCACATGACTGAGCACATTGCTCCGTTCAACATACTGTCAAGTCTGGTTCAGTCAAAGATTGAACAGTTGGCCAATCTGCTCTGCTTATCTCCGCCCTACCGTGGCTGTGAATGTTGACCTGTTGTTTCTATAGTTCTAGCTGTGTGTGGAATGTGATTGAACGAAGAAACGTCTTCCCCTTCTTGTCTTCAACTTGTTGTTGCTCAGAGTTTCAGTGGATGAGTCATACCAACAAGTTCACCACTGTTCACACCAGGGAATGTGGGTCTATTGTGGCAGCACATTTTCCTGCCAAATCTCTGAGTCTGGGCTGGAACGAATCCAATAGACAACAAGTGGGCCAGCCGCAACCTGCACGAGAAACCAGATTTGGATTTGCATTTCAAGCAAAGATCGAGCAAAAGCAAATTCAAGATTCGCTATGCACTATGGCTGATGTTGCTGTGCCGGCCATACGGACTAAGTAGGACGCTGCACCAGAAGCACTGCCCATCCATCCCAAATTCACAGAAGATTGCAGGCCATCCTGCAGAAAAGGAGAACACTAAATGGGTCACGTGGCGGTCTGACGGTCTGTCCAAATCTGCTTTCGTGGATGGTGATCGCAACCTCGGCTGCACCAAGAGCACTAGCTTGTGAAAGTTTTGCTAATGAGAGGGTATCCATTCCATTCAGCTTCTTTGGCTCCTGGCGCCACTTTGCGAAAACCCTCTTTTGGGACAAAGAGAACTAAATTGCTCAAGAGCCTCAGCATGTATGAAGCTACGCAAAGCCATGGAACGCCTATTCAGAGCTCCTGGCTGTAGGGAAACATAACCGACTCCGTAAGCAGATGGAGATGCAAGGCGAGCGACCAAGACATTCAAGATGAACCTTAGCTTCCCGCAGAGACGAATGGCTGCATGAGGGGCAAATTTTGTGTCAACTGAGAGGCACACGTCAAAGCCCTGGACAGGACTTGAGTCGATACTACCTGGTTGAAACACTTTTGCTTGCATCAAAACATAATATATTGTGTCCTCAAAAAAGACAATCAGGTTGGCAAGGCTGCACCGATTCCCGCAAACAAGTCAGCCATCCAACCGCTTGGATGTATGAAGGCGCTTCATGCGTACTCACTTGGCACGAGTCATAGACTCTAGAGACTCTAGACTAATAGCGATGGCCTCCAACCTAATAGGAATGGCCTCCATCCTAGGAGCGATGGCCTCCACCCTAGGAGCAATGGCCTCCAATCTAATAGCGATGGCGTCCAACCTAATAGCAATGGCCTCCAGCCTAATAGCAATGGCCTCAACTAGACTATACTAAAGCGTCTTGCAGCTTGTGGGCCACCGTGCAGTGATCTGAGGTCAGCTGCAGTTTTGACATTGTACTACCCCTATGTTGCTGTCCTTTTCTTCCGCTCAACTTGATTCATCCCACAAGGCAGTGTTATTTGCAGGTCACGGCTGTGAACCAAAGCTGAAATGCAAGTCTCGCTCAAGACTCAAGAGCAAGTGTGCAGTGCTTGACAAGGTGTGATGCAAAGAGCCATCCTGCAGAAGCTGACATGTCAAAACATTTATATATGTAGGTGCTCCACATGAAGAGTACTGACTAACTGTTTCCAAGGTTGCCTTGTCAGTCGTATTCAGGGCAAGTCTCTTTTCTGCACATGTGAACTTACTCCTCCATTCGATCAAAGAGATAGTTTGCCGCTAACTCCTGGCACCAGCAGCGTGGCCAAACACATACAAGCAACCATTATAGATTAGTGTCTCGCACTATCACACTTAAAGTCTGAGCATGTTCTGTTGCAGCCCACTTTGCGGGCACACATCACCAGTGCACACAAATGTTCTGTCATCACAGCCATGTGAAGCAGCTTTTTTGCTAGGTTCTTGCAACAACTGGCCTCGTTTCTGTCGCAAGACAAGTAAGCTTCAACACACGCACGACGAGGAAATCCAAGCGCTTCTAAACGCTGGATTGCCTGGAAGCATACTCAAACCTGAAAGAGTTCTTGCTCTCGAGCTGGCTTCACTGTGCCTCTTCATCCCCTGCTCCAAGTTGGGGCCTGAGGATGCAAACAGTTTGCTCTCCGCCTCTCGGCCCTTGAACTAGGGAAATGAGAGCCGAGACTTTTTGATTCTGGATTCCTCGCAGGGAGTGTATGTAAGCCTCCCCGATGTTAAGGATCTCACGGCCGTGCTGGCTGTGCACCACGAGCCTGAGCCACGAAATCACGAGCCGGGTCAGATGGGTCAGACGGGTCAGAGTGCTACAAAGTAAAGCCTTAGCAGCCATTTCAAGTCCAAGCGGCTTGAGCAGCCTGCAGCATGGCCTTGGGTCAAGAAAATGGACACTCCCTTGAAAAGAAAGATGCAAAAAGGAACGTTAGGGTTTTTCTTCCTCTTTAAAGAGAGCCTTGCAGCCTTACATTCCTTTTTGCATCTTTATTTTAGGAGCATCCCTCTTCTTGGGGCCGTATTTATAAACGTTTTTGTCTTCGCTAAGCGATCGTCTTTTCCGGGGGCTGAGAGACAGAGCGTCCCTCTGTATCTGAGATCTTAGCTGCGATAGGATCAGCTGTGGGCGGTTGAGACAAAAGGCGAACGAACCTGTAAAAGAGCTCAGGGCGGCACACGCCTGCATGCAGCATTGTCAGAAGAGACATAAATTTGCCGGCGCACTCATCTTGGTGCTCCGCGATCAGCTTGATCATCTCAGGATCCCCCTGGAATCTTCCACAAATGTTATTCTGACAGAACATGTGAAAGTATTGTCGAAACGCTCCGACAACATGAGAAAGGACACAACGAAAGCCACGACCAGCCAACAACCGCATATGTCCGTTCTCTAATTCTCCATCTCTCGATCGCACTTCTTTGGTTATCAGGCCCTATATGTTTTTAAAAGTGCCCCTAAGGGTGGTTTCCATATGTTCGCTAGCTCTCTCGACCTCTTCCTCCGCTTTTATCCCGCGTCCCACTGGCCATCCAATGACCTGTCTACATTGACCTATGACCTATCTACACTCTACTCTACATGCAGCCATATATCCACATCTCCTTTCTGACCTCTCTATCTCTTTATTTATGTTTCTATCCGTGTATATCTTCAGCTTATCTCTGTGTCGCGCTGTCTCTCTGACACTCCATCCCTTGTAGCCCGTCCATCCATTCGTCCAACTAGCCAATTGGCCTATCCGTCTATCCACCCACTTGTTATCTTCTCTGTAGCCCTCTTGTCTCTATTCCCTATCTCTTCACCTTCTCTCTCTGCCCCGCTATCTCTCTAACACCCTCTCCCCTTCTATTCATCCATCCAGCCATCCACCCACCCACCCCATAGGTTCAACTAGGCATCCATTGGCATATCTACACTCTACACTCTACACTCTAATCCGTCCATCCATCCATCCATCCATCCAGCCAGCCATCCATCCATCCACCCATTCGCCCAACTAGCCATCCATTTGCCTATCTATCCACCTACTTACTAGCTTCTCTGTAGCCCTCTATGTCTCTATCTCCCTATCTCTTCACCTTATCTCTCTGTCTCGCTATCTCTCTGACATCCCGAATGCGAAGTTGCTCTTCGTTGTCCTATCCCCACTTTCCAAGTCTACACAACCTATCCCAAGAACACCTGGCCCGACAGGACCGAGAACGACGCCCGGACTGACCAGAAACTCTCCATCCATATCTACCGATCATGTTGTTACATCTATCCAAACCTACTTCACCATCTCACTATGCTTATATCGCTCTCCACCTCTTCTGCTTTTCCCTCTGTCTCGATATATCTCTGACATTCCCTTCCTTTTATCCATCCCTCCATTCACCCACCCTATCATCTAGCGACGCTACACATGCACTAAAGAACCTCCCTATCTCCATTTCACACTATCTCCATTTCTTCTCTGTCTGTCTCGCTATCTCTCTGCCACTCTTGCCCCTATCCATTCATTCATCCATCGACCTACCTACAAGTGACTCAAAGTGCTGATGATGCTAGCAATGATGCGTATGAATCCTCGACATCACTTTGACCAAAATTGGCACCGACACCACGAAGACAACAAAACCGACACGTTTTCACCCTCTCCGGCACACCTAACAACTCTCGCCTACCCTAGCTTTTGTGACAAGAAAAAGACCTGCTGTTTGTCTTTTTTTGATGCCTCGAACGCCTACACATCCAGCACAGAGTGTATATATGTGAATGCAGCGAATGCATGGTGTCCCACTGTACAAACTCCGCCTTCGCAATGACCGTAAGGACTTGGTTCAGTGTACTTGGATGCTGTTGAACCTTGGGAATCGCTCCTTTTGCCCTTTCAATTCAACACGAGTCAAAAGAGCAAATGATGCCAAGCAACAGCCTGCCGTAGAGCATTGAATTTTGGGTGGTTCGCCAGCGGTGCCAAAGGTCCTGGATGACAAGGTATGGAGAGTGCCCGTGCCAGTTGCTAAACAATCTTAGATACCATGAGCCATTTGAATCTTTTGTGTACAGTTTTGCCACATGTCACCCAAACTGCCTGTTTCCGGTGCTGGAATAAGCGGCCTCCAAAGCAAATCAGTTCCGCATGGCACAAAGCACTCCGCTTGGTGTTGTGTGTGTGTGTGTCGGTGAACGAACATGGCAACGCTTGGCATTGTCTGAAAAAAAAAAAACGAAGTATCACACCTCGACGGTTGCTGCGGCATCTGTCCTCAGCCACGGCACTTTCGACATGGCAAGCAGCGCAGCTCTCAGGTTGAGCTCTCCACCAGGTGCTGGCGGCACCTGATTTGCGGCCAGCACAAAAAAATGAACCAAAATGGAATAAACTCTTCCAAAACAAATGCAACTGCTGCAATTAGAATGCTGAAGCCCTCAATAGACCAGGTCCAGGTCAGTGAGCTAACATCTGAGTCTTGCAAAATTTGCGGTTCTTGAAGCAAAAACTAATCGCTTTGAACCCTTTGGCTGCTACCACTGGCGGAGCTGGCACAGGCGCTGGAGGAGCTGGCGCAGGTGCTGGTGCAGACCCATCAGCCTCAGAGGTGCTGCAACCTGGACTTAAAGCAACAAGAGTCAACACTGAAATATTGAAACAAAGAGCAAAATGAAGGAGTAGTGTCTCCAACTGACAGAAGCAAGTTAGCTGTTGCTGTCATGGTCATCGTCGTGGCTGTGTCTGGGTGTGGCAGGTGTGGCAGGTGTGGCAGCGATAGTCGTGCTACTCACAATGCGCGCCAAAAACGACTCTCATGCCTAAGCAAACCTTTGCCCTGCCCCCAAGACTGTAGAAGCACTGAATCAATGTATGCATGCTGAGATATGAAGTTCTGATGTGATTCCAAAGCAAGACTTTGTGCTGTCTGCCGGCAAATCCCAAAAGCCGTCATGGAAGAGCTCAAAGGGAATCTCTTCAAACAAAACAACAAATTGTAGAGTCCGAAGCCACCAGAAGATTGAATCAAAAGTGAAAAATATAAAGACCCCAGGAATGAGCAACTACCAAAACGTCAATGGCATCAAAAGCAACTGTACTGTTGCAGCAAGGCTGAATATGAATCCTAGGTTGGGCGGTGTTCGTTTCTCAAAAGATGTGAAGGCTACTGATGAGGCTCACCAAATAAAAGCGATGTTCAAGGTTCCAAAATGCAACTGAAAAACACACGCGCAGCCACGCAATTACTGTACACAGTGCACGTCCAAGGCAATTGAGGCATATTGAGGTCATGGTCTCCAGTCTCGAGTTTGTTGGTCTATGAGTCATATTATTTTTTGACACCTTGCGAACTGGCAAACAAATTTCTTATTCTTATGTAACGAATTTCAAGGCGCAGCAGAGACAACATTGAGAATCAGCGCACCCCAAACTCGGATATAAGAGTGCCTTTGACACAGGTTTCCATGCACGTGGTGACGTGCTCCAAAAGAATGCTGCGCATAGTTAATGTCCGATCAACTCAACCGCGCGCCCACACACAAAAGGTCAAAAAGCAGTAAAGTATGGTTCACTTGAAGTCTCAACTATTGAAGGACTACAAGCTTGTTGATATTGTGAAAGAAACCCAAGCTTTGCCTGCTATTTGATAACCAGTGCTTTGAGTTGCCAAGTCCGATTAAAGGTACAGGCCAAATGTTGCAAATGTGGAGGAATGCCACTCATGAGGTACTCCACAGCCTGATTCAAGATGGCAGATTAACTCCTCAGGTGAAAAAATAGGATATCATCCACAAACGGCGAAAGGAATCTGAAGCATTTCACTGCATGCGGAACAAAAGACTTGGGGACTGAAGTTGGCACTCTGTCAGCATTGTTGAAGGCAGCGCGCAGGCATTGCCTCAGAAGGCAGCTAGAAAATGACAAGCAAGGGATCATTCACGAGGTTGCCAGAATTTTGCACTGTCTTGGCCGGCCTCACCAATTCTCTTGGAAAACCCATCTCACAAAGATTCTGCACTGCAGTCCTTAGGTGTGAAAGGTACTCTAGAAACGCTGTGGCTAAACACAAAGCCGCACTTCATCTATATAATTGCAGTTCAAGGATCTCATCCTCTGCCTGACAGAGAACAACCATCAAGATATCCCCAGGAACCACATTTGCACTTCGCACACTTTGGACACTTTCACACTGCACCAGGGCAACGGCTGGAGCAGGGGGCGGGGCCGCTGGAGCGGCGGCTGCTTCCGGAGCTGGAGCCGCTGGTGCAGCTGGAGCTGGTGCAGCTGGAGCAGCTGGTGCCTCAGCCTGGCTGAAAGTGTGGCTATGGTGAATCGTGCTCTTTCTGAACAGAAAAGGTCATGACTTTCCAGCCTGCTTAGCTTTTCCCATCATTATGACCACGAAATCGCCATCAACAATGCCGACATCCTGCAAACTTGCAGAGTCAGTGGTAGAATGGTAGAACAGAGATGAACGTAGAAGGATGCAGAAAGTGTGAACAATTTGACCTACCTCAGATGGATGTCGACTGATGAATGCATCATTTACTTCCAAGCCAACAAAAAGGCTGATAGACCTTTGATTCCGTCTGTCTGGAAATGCTTGCCGAACAAAAACGCTCTTGGGAGCTTCCTGCAGAGTGTCAGCATCCTGCAAAACCTGCGGATGCAACAGGAGGATGCATCTGGTGTCGCAAACTGCAAAAAGTCTAGTTGTATGGTATCACCAAGGCCAGCAGGCAGAAGGCCTTGCCCTTGTGCAGGACCTTCTGCAGCTCTGTGGGGAGTTCCTCAACAAAGGCAAGAAACGGCCAACGGAGCCGATGGAAGAGTGCAATTAAGAGTGTGTTTAAAAAAAGAACCTCAATTTGCAAGTTCTCAAAGGGTATATTTTGGAGAAGCGAAGCTCTCTAAGGCTGCTGCTGGTTTTGTCGCTGCGATGGCCTCCTTTACCGCCTCTATCAAATCTATCGCTTGCAACTTGAGACTTTGAAGAATCCGAGAATCTCGCCGCTTTGGTTGCACATGAAAGTACCATTGTACAGGCAATTATTGGAAAGCTTGCAAACAACCACGAAACGCCATTGTCCAGTGGCCCTGCACTGGTGTTTGAAAAAGGATTGCAGGTCAGAAACTTTCCCCGAAATACTCGCACGAGCACAAGGGGAGACGAACAAGAACCGAGCGTGCAATAAAGTGCAACGCAAGTGCACGACGCCACAGCTGCTGTATGCATATTCGCATTTCCGAAGCAAGGGTTCTTGACCCAACAATTTATGTGTTTGTCTCGGTGCTTAATTAATTGATCTATACTGACCACCAGAATACTCCCTGCATCAACGGAGTATTTGTACCCGAGAAAAGAACTTCACGCATGCACCAAAAGCCAGCTGCAGTGCCTTGAGGCTGCGTGATGTGTGGTTCGCAGCAGTTCGCTGGGATGCTTTGTCACAAATGTTGGAATGTACAGCACAGATGTAGCAGTCAACGCACGGCCACACAAATTGGGAGACCAATGGAACCGTTGACGTGGCCAAAAACGCTGTGTGACACACTTCGATTTGAATCCTGCCAGACATCTTACAGTAACCAGATGGAGGCCATCGCTATTAGGTTGGAGGCCATTGCTTCTAGGTACGTAGGCATCTTCAACGTGCAGTCGGCGGACTCTAAGCACAGATTTTGACTGTAATTCAAGGCCTTTATGGTCCACACTGGTTCAACTTCCAGGTCAAAGGTTTCCCCTTTCCTGCCAATGATTTGCGATGATCCATGACTCTTGAAAGAGATTATGCACAAGTTGCTCGATTACCCAATTCAATAGATTTGCAAAGAATACTTCGATGTACAGCAATAATGATGCCAAACATCCCTGAACAAGTTTCCTCTTGTGAGACACCCAACTACATAGAGTCTCACCTCCTCCACCAAGAACGCTCTATGTTCGACTCACAGACTCCGGGAGAGTGTTGCATCAAACAAGCCACGGATACAGCGGTCGTACCTGCAACTTCATGGACCTGACCACACAAAGTTGAGAACAGGCTGTCACGGTCTGTCACGGAGAAAAATGGTCCCAACAGGCAACTGGACTTTGCTCACCGCACCTTGTACCAAAGGAAGCTACGTTTCCACGAATTTGAACTAGCTGTGCCAATCCGGCCAATACCCTGTGCATGTATGTAGTGTATAGTTCGTCTTAACATGATTAGTTGAAGCTGTCTTGCCAAGGCTTTGAATGAAGGGCTGTTTGGAATCCTCTCACCTGCAAACAAAGCTTTGCAGGCAACCATGGTGCCTTTGTCTAAAATGCTGCAGCATTAGGACATATAAGCACAAGAACTATGCTCCTTTGCAGACTTCCAACAGGAAAGAAGCTCCGTGAACTCTTTTGGTCGCGCAATTGCTAGGCTAACTCATAAGTCTACGCAGCTCTCAGTATGCTTTTGCGAAAATTGCCCACCTTCGAGATGGCTTCCCAGTCAAGGGACAATCCTGCCACAGCAAGAGGGCCAAGGGGCAACAGTACGCATGGGAAATCTCGCACAATACCCGGGCGATTAACCTACCGAAGTTGAACATGGGTGAAACATTTTCCATTTGTCTGCAAAGAGCTTCTCCACAAGAGTAAAGTGAGCCCATGGTTTGTTGTCAAAGTGCGAGAGATGCCCTTGGTCTTTAGCTCTCTCATCTGTTCAAGGGGCCTTCTCGCTGGCAATCGTTTTCTCATCTGGAGAGGCTGTGACAAGTTTGGTTATTGTGCTCATCATCTGCATTCGGCAAGGTCAGACTTGTGAGGGCAAAGCAATTGTATACATGTATATATATATATACAAGATATACAAGCACTGTCTCAATCAGCGACAATTCATCCATGCGTCATCAATCCCTACAGGGCCCACATACACTTCCCATGATGAAACAGTTGCGGTCAATTTGCCGGTAAGACAAATCCGTGCGAAAGGGTATTAATACCACAGGTCTCTTATAATGTTTGCATGGGCATGGGTAGAGTCTCTTAGAAGGCCCAAGGCATCCCAACGGTCTTGGGGCCTGTCAGCATTTTTGCTCTGAAGTCGTTGGTGTACACATTGAATTCATCTATTCAAGCGGAAAGAAGTAATAATAGAAACCAAAGGCGGGTGGCTGACCGGAATGGCATGACAATGCATGAATAGATTGACTGTGCAAAGCAAGTCGTCCAACAAGCTCTCAATCATGCACTCGTCTGCAACTCAATCAAAAACTGATGTTCCATCCTACTTACTCCTGAGACGTAGCTATGCAGGCTCAGGATGATTTCAAGATGTGCTGCTGCCCTGGAGGCTACAGGCCCAAACCCTCGTCCTTGCATCATGCTGCTGGATTCTTTAGATGTGGCAAGGAAGAATCCAAGGATTAGCAAAACCGCTGGAAAGAATGTTGGACTCCCACATTCGCAAACAACTCACCTCCTAGGTCTCCTGGCTTGAACACAGGCAGAACCTTTCACGCCAAATGTTGCGAAATGTCGCGAAGTTACATAATATTGTGATATATTCACTTTTTTGTTGTAAGCTGCATGCTGCTAATGCAAACATATGGCAATGTAATGTACAACAAAGCAGCAAAAAGCCATCGTGCGGCAGGACAACTCCAGAACGGCGAAAATAACTTCTACAAACCACATGCACCAACAAACAGACAAAGCAAACTAGCTGCTGTACCACACTGTGCTTCATCGAGGTTAATGTTTCATCCTTGTCAATTGCATATGCTCTCTTTCGCTAGGCCTTTCCCAGCTATGAAGACGTAGGAATTGTGGCAGCAGTGGAGAAACGGACACACTAAACCCTCCTGCTCGTCCGGCAGCTCATCTTGGTCCAGCGGATAACACCTCAGGGTCCAGCAAGACTGTGAAAATGACTGTGAGCTTCCGCTCTGTGCCTTAAAGTAACCCCGGTCTCTTCTTTGATGCTGTCCTGGCTCTGTCAGTTGGAAGGACTTGATCGAGGAAAAGGAAAATACCAACCTCGTCATCGTCATCACCGCCCCATGGGACAAGCATCATTCCAGGCTCATCCTCCTGACTTCTGAAAAGCGGTGCGGCGTAAAGCCCTACGCTGAACATTCCCTGCCTTCAATCTTTTATTGAAGTCGGAACGAGACTCTATTCGAAAAATCAAGCGCTGCCTGGCGCACACCATTCACAAGATCGACTACTGTACTTCAGTGCAGCAAGAATGTCAAGGTCACCGTCTTCCAAAACTATATATGTCTCCAAGCTCAAGCCAACAAAAAGCCGACATGAGTGCGGCTCGGTAAACTTGAAGTTACTAGGAACAAGAAGCTACTAGGGGCTCCTGTCATCGCTACTAGGAGCAAGGACGCTACTAGGGCTCTTGGCCTTACTACTAGGAACAAGAAGCTACTGGGGGCTAAAGGAACCAACGACCTTCGGTGGTGAGTCTACTGAGCACCAAACTTCAACTGTTCAGAGCGACTCTTGAGCTCCGATTTCATGTCAGTCAAAGCGCGAGACACCTCCGTCATGGATGCACGAGACTGGTAGCTAGAGACACGGCCAAGCTGGAAATAAAGACACCAACAACTGTTGTTGAGGTCTTGGTCTTGGAAGTCTTTTGTGGCGTCAAAAAAGAGATTGAGAAAGAAGGTAAGGGAGGCTTCCTTTAAAAGGGGAGCCCTTACCTTTTTTTCATGTGTGTTCCTCTCTTCTGGTATTTGACAATGAAGAGAGTTTGAAGCCATTTGATCCGTTCCAGCTGAAGCGATGTTCAAGGCCTGCCTTGTTGGAAGGATCTTCAAGCGGGACTTCAAACTTTTCACCACCTGTCCGAAGCTTCCCCAGGGCGATACCTGCCATTGCCAAGACCAGGAAACAAGAATGGAAAGTTTATCCACAGGAGTGAAAAAAAGGCAGAAGAAGGAGGTGTTGTTTCGCATTGCATTGCATCGTGGGTGTGGGTTGTCCCGGGTCAGCGCAAGTGGCAGTTTCCCAAGGGCCAATTGAGTTTACAACGACGCTTGAAAGAGATCAGCTACGATCTAAAGAGCTTTGTGAACGTGTCTTGTGTGTCCCCACCACTTGTGACTGGCCAAGCTAGAACAGAGAAAGTGCTTGAAACGACCAAGCACACGGCCGCATGAAGCCAAGCCAGCCTTTCTCGAGATCTCGCATCCCGAGTTCAAGTCTAAGAGGGACTCCACGGCGTTCCTTCGACTCCGAACAACAGGAACTGTTATATATCAAGTGAGGGAAACAAAGATGATATAGATCATGATGTGCTAGAACCCTCTAAAGCTGCGTCACTTTGAATCTGGAGATCAGACCCACTCGAAGTACTTTGCTCCAGGTTTCATACCTGTCATGGGAGACACAAGATTCGTTGTTCTCTCAATCCAATTGTCCAAATATGAGCAAACAGAGGCACTCAATCGATCGTCGATGTGCACCTCGGACTGCCATTTTCGAACGGCTGTTCATCTTCATGCCTCGATTTGGGTTCCTGGCTCTCATTCCAACTGCTGTTAGATCCTTGCGCAAAGCAGCTGCCGCATCGAGAACCGATGCCTTGCCACTCGTGCACACGGGTGTACCACTTGCAACAAAGTGGATTCAAGCGCACTTTGGCTCCCTACATGGCCTGCTGCTGCGGATCCTTTGCATACAACGGCCTCGGAGGCACCATCACACACACCTTCCTAAGGTTTTGACCACTCACAACAATCAAGAATGTCTCTATATACAAGACATATATAGATTGCTGAGTTCACATGTCTGCAATCAATAAATGCATGAAAGCTGCAATATCACGACCTGAATGGCAGCTAAAGCAGGAGGCATGATAAGCCCTCCATCATCTGAATGGGCCTCAGAAACACACAAAACCAACAAGAGTTCCATGAAGAAGCAAAAAGTGATTTTTTTCAACATAAACAAACACAAGAGTCAACGGCGTGGGTTGAGGCACAGGGTGCGTGACCTACATCATAAATGACATGAGTGAGTTTGGCAAAAAAATGTTGCTGAGAACTCATGACATCGCTCGGTGTTTAAAATTGAATGCGGTGGGCAATTTGTGTCCGAAGAACGCGAGTCTGGCTTTGGCCTTTGATCTCTGTATCAGGGGTCGATGACTGTCATCAAATCTTCAATCTCTGGTTTTGTTGTTTTTAGGACATCATTCACATTGAAACTTGAGTTAAGACTGGCATTGGCGCTAAACAAACCATCAGTACCATACGGGTTTAAAAAACAAAAAAAACATATTAAAAAAAAAACATATATATATATAACATATATATATAGTGTGTATATAGATATATATATAATATATGCTCCCCCAAAAAGAAAGAAACACCGTTTTCTGACAAATTTTTTGCTTGTATGTCAGACTGTGAGAGTTGTCCTTGATTTCAGATGGTACAACACTGCAGTGCATGAGCTGAAAACATGAACGTAGCAATGGTAGATGTTTGTATCTTGTCAGCATGCCGAAGAATTTGCTAGAGATTTCAATTCCTTGGCAGGCCCAAAAAAAAGAGATTTAGCGGCTGTAAAATTTTTGAATTTGTTGAGCCTGCCAAGGAATTTGCAATTTTTGGCCTACCCGACCTTCAAAAAACACTGGCAGGCTCAAAATAAAAACAAAATGCATAAGCCATAGTCACAAAACACTGGCAGGCTCAAAAACGTCAAAAAATATCAAAAGTGATAGCATCTATAGAACTGTTTGTGGTTAATAAATTTTTGATTTTTTAGACTGCCAAGGAATTTGCAACTTTTGGTCCACCCGACCTTGCAAAAACACTGGCAAACTCAAAAATCAAAAAAAAAAAATACCACCCCCCAGAGTCCCTATAGTTCCTAAAACTGTTGATTTTGTTTTTTTGAGCCTGCCAGGGTTTTGTGACTATGGGCGTTTGAAATGTTTGTTTTTTGAGCCTGCCAGTGTTTTTTTGCAATTTTTGGTCTACCCCACCTTGCAAAAACATTTGCCAGCTCAAAAAAAACAACAAAAACACTAGCCCCCAAAACCTTTTTCCCGAAAGCATTGCGTAGAGTTCTTCCGGAAAATCCCTTGAACACTGACACTTCGACACTTACACTTACACACTGACACTTCCACCACACTTGCACTACAACATGAACGCTATACGTACCTCAGTGTAAGTGGAAGAGCGAAAGCATCCAAGTGCAAAGTATGCAAGTGTCAAAGTATGCAAGTGTAAGTATGTAAGTGTAATGATGCAAGTGCAATGATGAGTGTGCAAGCGAGGAGTATGCAAGCATGCAATGAGTATGCAAGCATGCAATGAGTAGGCAAGTGTGAGCATGGAAAACTAGCACGGGAGATGTCCTAATGAAAAACCTTTCCCCACTTTATAAATTCTCTCTTAAAGGCAGAGGGTGGGACGAACAGCGTCAACCGAAAATGCAACCCTCTGCGGAGATCGTGCGTGTCGAGTGCGCGAAGTGCAGGCGAGAGTGCGATTTGCAACCTGCGCGCGCAACCCTCTGCGGAGATTGTGCGTGTCGAGTGCGCGAAATGCAGGCGAGAGTGCGATTTGCCGGCTGCCCGCGCAACCCTCTGCGGAGATCGCGCGCGTCGAGTGCGCGAAACGCAGGCGAGAGTGCGATTGAGTCTGTGCGCGCGCAACCCTCTGCGGAGATCGTGCGTGTCGAGTGCGCGAAATGCAGGCGAGAGTGCGATTGGTTCTGCGCGCGCAACCCTCTGCGGAGATCGGGCGTGTCGAGCGCGCGAAATGCAGGCGAGAGGTGCACTTTGTAGTATCACTTTAGTACGCGGAGTATCTGGGGAGCTGGAAGCTGAGAACTGTCGACTTTGTAGTACAACTTTAGTACGCGGAGTATCTGGCGAGCTGGAAGATGAGAACTGGTGACTTTGTAGTACAACTTTAGTACGCGGAGTATCTGGGGAGCTGGAAGATGAGAACTGGCGACTTTATAGTGCAACTTGAGGAACTGGCGACTTGGTTGTACAACTTTAGTACGCGGAGCAAACTGTGGAGCTGGAAGATGAGAACTGGCGACTTTGTAGTACAACTTTAGTCCGCGGAGTAGCTGGGGAGCTGGAAGCTGAGAACTGGCGACTTGCTAGTACAACTTTAGTGCGCGGAGCAATCTGTGGAGCTGGAAGCTGAGAACTGGCGACTTTGTAGTACAACTTTAGTACGCGGAGTAGCTGGGGAGCTGGAAGATGAGAACTGGCGACTTGGTAGTACAACTTTAGTACGCGGAGTAGCTGGGGAGTGGGAAGATGAGAACTGGTGACTTTGTAGTACAACTTTAGTACGCGGAGCAATCTGTGGAGCTGGAAGCTGAGAACTGGCGAGTTTCTAGTACAACTTTAGTACGCGGAGCAATCTGTGGAGCTGGAAGCTGAGAACTGGCGACTTTGTAGTACACTTTAGTACGCAGGTATCTGTCTGTGGGGGGCTGGAAGATGAGAACTGGCGACTTGGTAGTACAACTTTAGTGCGCGAAGTATCTGGAGAGCTGGAAGATGAGAACTGGCGACTTGGTAGTACAA
>CAXAMN010006480.1:0-18858 GCA_963970005.1 Durusdinium trenchii | reverse complement strand
CTTTTTAGGTTTCCTTACCTGTACCCTTAGGAATTGGAACCCTAGGCAGGCATGTGGCACCGCTGTCAAGTCAGTACGCATAACCATAAGTGTGTCTCTCCCAGTGAGAGTCCGGGATGAGCCCGCAGAGTGCCTCCCGTGGACCCGTTGAACGGGGGTTTGTCGTTATCTCCCCTGCCCGGAGATGTAGATGCCCAGGGCGGGCGTAGGTGGCCCAGGCCGAAAGAAGTGGGATTTTTGTCTCATCTTTGGAATTCCAAGTTGGCTCACGCCTGTACGTGACCGCAGCGGTCCAAGCTGGCTTAACGCCTCAACGTGGTCAGAGCGACCGAAGTACTTTTGAAGTTCATTGGAACCTGTTGGAGCCTTAGCGTTTCAGGTGATCCGAACCTCCTTCCCGGTCTCGCTCCAGTGGAGGGCATACCGGTGCGAGCCCAAGCCATTCTTCATCGAGAAATTCTTCACGTACATGGCCTACTGACTCTTACCAATTTACTCCTCCGTACTCGACTCGCCATTCTCTCTCCTTCCTTTCTGGACTACATCACCTCACCACACCTTCAGGTACAGATCCGTGGACTTGATTCTGCAATTCGACAGGCGACTCAGGCCGTTCATACCGGTCTACACTACATTCAGGAGCTTCTCACTACCTTTGGCATGATTCACGCCTTGACCTACGACACCGCTCAATTGGATGCTGAACTACGTGGGCGCACCACTTTTTCCAGACCCTCGCCTTCCTCCTATACCTCTCCTTCCACTTTCGGTTCCTCTTTGACTCGACGAATGACACCTACCAGTTCCACTCCAGATGAACCGCCTCTCCCTCCACCTCGGAACTCTACGTCACGGCCTACACCTGGCATTGTGGTTACTACTTCGAACCGCACTCTTTCCACTGCCGAGATTCGAGCCATTACGACTCGCTCTCGATCTCACCCTCGTTCGAATCCGAGGCATACATAAACTTGCCCTCTCTCTATCGAGTCGCCCATCGGAAAAATGAGCTTCCACACCATTTTTTGGTTTGCGTTTAGTTACACCATGACCTTGCTCATTGCTTGGTTCTGTTTCGTCCGTTTGTATCGGTTTTCATCGGCTCTAGCTTTTCTCACGGTCTATACCACATCCCCCATCCGCTCTCGCACGATATCGCTTGACTCTTCCTACAGGATTGGCTCCAGTTGCCGGCCTACCTCCTACAGCTCATACCGTACTCCATCCTGAACTTTTTCATATACATTCTTCCTTGCACTTGATCCTCTTGGTCCTGCGAGGAGCTTGGGATACCGTCACTCCCACTTTGGTGGACACTATCACCTGCCCTCGTCTTAGTGCCACCCTTCGTGCACTAGAGACCAGTCTGGAGCAGATACGACGATCTACTTGTACTACCTTGGTCTACACGGATCAACTTTGTGCTGCTTTGGACCTTCTACATCCCATCCGCCGCTTGTCTACTCCTTCCTCCGATCTCAACTCCTCCTCTTTTGATTTCCCCCGCTTGATCTTCTCCCACCTTCGCCACCATCGACGACTCCAACGAGGACTACCATGGGCCCATCTCCTCCTCTCACTGCCCACTCCCTTCCTTCCCCTTTGCTCCGCACTTCGACATCGCCGAGGATGCTCGGCCTCGAAGATCTTAGATTTCACATACTCGACTTTTGGCGTGTTGCAGAAAAGATGCCTTTCTCATCTTCTTGCATGACCTTGTTCTCCTCCACACACCTCGACACTCTTGACCCTGTCACTGCCTCTTTATTACTATCATATTCAACCCAGGCCCATTGGCTCATAAGCATCCGCTCGTTTTGTTCCGTTTCGTTCCTCGTCGCCCTCCTCTTGCCATGGCCTCTACGCCCACTCCGCCTTGCGGTCTCGCACCGATTTCAGGACTCCCACTCGTTGCTCAAGCAGCTCTACATCGAGAACTTCTACGCGTACATGCTTCCTTGGGTCAGATTCATGCTATTTTACGTCAACCACTTTCTCTCCGTTCCACTCCACTTTTGGATCGTGTGACGCATCCACACCTCCGAGCACAACTTGAGGGTCTTGACAACACTCTCCTTCTCGCGCTTCGAGTGAACCACACCGCCCTTCACTACACCCATGAGCTTCTCACCGCATTGGGCCTCCTCCATATTGTACACCACAGTCCTGAACAACTTGAAGCTGAACTTCAAGGCCGTACGGACTTTGGCGATCGTGCACCTCTCTCTATTCCCCACGGTTCATCTACGTCTTCTCCTCATACCGTCTTTCCTTCTACACCGACTCCATCGTGGACTACCAGGACTCACAACACTTTCAACCGGGTGCCTCCATCTTCAGGACCACCTGTTTCTCGCTTCGTACCTCGGACCCGATTGAACATCCGCTCTCGTTCCCGCTCTCGACCTCGATCGACCAGCTCTTAGTCCGCTTGTTTCACCATATACTCATGCGACCGAAGACAAATCAGGCGTACCTTTTCCTTGTCGCTTTGAATGCTATTTTCATTGTCGCCGTGCATGTCAATTGGTTCATTTCCTACTGACATTCACTATTTTTCATTTCTGCCTTCCACTGGCTCCAGCTTCTATGACGTGATTACCTGCATTTCCCACTTGCATGTTCGACCATTTCGTACGTGCATTTCCGACTCTTCATGTTTCCTTGGGTATTTTTACCACTTTCCTGTTTTACTCATACCTTCTCTGCTACATGGCGAGCTCTGGTTCCTCTCCGGATTCCCACCGAGCTCATCGACGACGCGAACCCGGACGCAGTTCTCGATCTTGTGATGAACCTGACTACAGCGCTGATGATGTTGACAACAATGCCCTACCTTCCATGAACCCACCCCCTGGGGCCAGTGGTCCTCCCGTCTCCGACCCACCCCAACCTCCTCCCAACACTGTCACCGGCGACACTCCCACTCATGCCACCACCTCGAACCACACACCTCCCCGTCCACCTCTTACACCACGTCCTCCACGTTCACATTTCCCCTCCCTTTCGTGCCCCATCCCACTCCCTCGGCCACATGCCTCCACTCCCCCACAATTTCCACCCTCACCTCCAACACATCTCACCAGCACTCACTTTCCACTACCGCGACTGCAAGCACCTCGACCCAGGCCTCCGCCTTCTCACCCTCGCACCACCGGTCCACCTCCCACCAGCCCTTACGCACCACGACCCCGCCCCAGGCAACCACTTTCACAACCACCATCTTCCGGGACCATCGCACTTCCCGGTCGACACGTTCACCCCTCACACGACATTTTGACCGGCGACGCTCCCACCACAGAAGCCGCTCTCCTCATTCCCGGCAACCACGTTCCCCCCCGATGCCGTTCCCCAGCGACGTCCCGTTCACAGCGCGGCACCCGCCAGGACCACAGTCGCCGATCGTATTCTCGAGCATCTCGGCATCACCAAGCTCGAACCCGCACTGGTCGGGAGGTGCCAGACACCAGATCTCGGGACCATCGCCACTCCACATCTCGCGACTTACACACTTCACCGGAGCGACATCGGTCCTCCCATCGTCCACCAGCACGTTCACGATCGCGCCACTCCAGGACACCAGCACGTTCCTATCGCGGCCGCGACCATCGTTCCTCTCACCGACCCGGTCAACATACAACTTCACTTTTTCGGCACCTCGGACCACCCCCTCCGATCGTGCCACCTCCGCTGCACCAGGTCTGGACCCGGCGACCGTCCACACTCACAACCCACACCTCCAGACTCCACCACTCCCATTTCCCGTCCTACCACACCACCTCAAGCATTTCAACAACCACCACCCACTGCCCCACCTCCCCACACCAGCACCCTTCCTACCGCTGAGGCGGAGGAACTTCGGCAGCTACGTCTTCAATTTCAACAGCAAGCCGCCCATCAACTCCAACATCAAGCTCTACTTCAGTCTTCATTCGGTCCCTTCTACCCCCCTTTCCCACTATTTATTTTCCACAACCCACACCATCCCCTATGGCCTTCCCAATGACGACACCGTTTGCCACCAACCCTGCACCCGAACCCGCTCCTTTGACCACTCCTCCACCTGCTCCAGAACCAGAACCAGCCGACCTCTCCATTTCCCTGTTCACACCCCAGGCCTCGACCCACGCCCCGGCATCGGCCCCGGCCGCATCGACCAATCGATCTCCTCATCGATCCGAGCGACCCGAAACTCCTCCACGATGCTCCCTCCAATGGCTTCGTCATCGACCCAACCCAACCAACATGGAACATTCAGCTAAGTTGGTGTACCTCATGGGCATATTGTCGAGATCTGCCTCGACCCGGGTCCTCAGAAACATATTTGGACCACACCTTTTTGGCTTCACATTCGTCCATCCGGACCTCGAGACCTTTGGCTGGAGATTCACGAACACCTCTTTCATGACTGGGGTGAACTTCTCACACTTGTTGACAGGTACCGCAAGCATCTCATCGACGATCCTGACCGTCCTTGCAGCTGGGAAGAATGCGAAGCGCCTGAAGTACTGCCCCGTTCTCTTGTGGACACCACCATCCAGCAGCTGGCTCGTCTCCTTCCAGCCCCTCTCCGTCGCATTCCTGCGACCTCTTGGGGCGACCACTTCGGGAACTTTATGACCTACCTCGCTCAGGTACCCCGGATCCTGGAGAAGACACCCATCTTTCTTTGGGGAAAACTTCCATGCCAGAACTCTCTCGTCCTGCTCCTCAAGTTGGACTACTCCAAGACGGAATATTTTCTGGACCCCACATCAGACCATCTACACCTTTGTCCACAATTGTCCGGCTGTTTCATTGCAAGGGATCCTTTCCCTGCTGCTACCTGGGTCACAACCATTCGTCAGACAACCGGGTCAACCCCGACATCACTGATCAGTTGACCCCTGAGCTTCAATGTGCCCTTCACGTGGCCTGTGGATTTGGAGGCCGCTCCGCCTCCCGACGGTACTTCGTGGCTGGAGAGCGCTTCTCCCGCCAAGCCCAGCACTACGTTGTGCGAACAGGTGGTCTTCCTTGTGACGCCATCGCCAGCCACTTCTATGATGTTGTGAGGAATCGCTCAGATCAAAGGTACAAATGCCGCACTGCGTCCAGTCAAATTCAATATGCTGGATTGTTCATCAGTACGGACGAATTGCCCTCTTACGGCCTTCGACGATCTGACATTCCACTATGATCTTCTTGCCCAACTGTACTTTGCACTTCCAGCAGCGCTGCGACAATATGTCGCTATTTTCTGCCACCGAAGCCTTCTTCCTTGGAAAATGACGCTCGTTCCGCCATTTTTTCTCATGTTTCCTTTTCCTTTTCCTTCCTTCGACCCCATCGCCCTACCTTTTTGGCTCAAGCTCGCTTTGACCCCGCCCTGTTCGCCTCTCCGTTTCCCTCGATTCGCACTGCGATGGAGGCTTCTTTTGGAACTACCTTGGAAACACATCCTCAGCAAGCTCCGTTGGGCATCATCAATCTCCTGATCTCCCGACGCGCGCTTATGGATTCGATTTCCCGTTCTTTGGAGGTACTACTCGAGATGCCCTACACTACCCAATTTCCTCCTGGACTCCCACCGGACTTGGAACAGATTCTTCGCGATCTACATGCCTCCACGGAACGGTTGAATGGACGAAGTCGCTCAGACGAACAGACTCTTGCATCGTCTAGCTCTATACCCGCCTCATGCACTGCCAACTCAACCCTGGCTGCCCGGAGACTTCGCATTACCACCTCTACCTCATCCGTATGGACCGGCATCACCTTCCTCGGGACTTCGTCTCCACCCTAGTTTTTACCTGGGCCATAAGTTGCCCTCTTCCACGGATGCTTCTACGCCAAAAAAAGCGCCCCACGTTCTTACACGTTATTACGGATCTCGTCACCTTTCATTACACTTTACCTCCCTCCTTCCCTGTCCTCGCAACTTCGTTTCCCCTTTTCACTTTTACCGCAGCCGTTTTCCACTCAGATACATCGCACTCGTCCCCCCCTTTCGTTTCGTCTCGTTCCTTTTCGTTTTCTTCTTCCTTTTCTTTCCTCCTGCTCGCACCCATGGATCCTCCTCCCACGGGCCTACTTGCGGCCTCTACGGCTCCACCACCTCGCCAGGCCGTCTTCAATCCTTATCGTCTTCCGGTCAGCCCGCCACCCGGTAACGTCCGACCTCAACCACATCGTCAACCTGAACTACTATGGCTCCATCGGATGGTCTGCCTGGCTGCTTGGACTACCGAGGCTCTTTGCGCTCACCCTATGATGGCCCAAGATGTACCACCCGATGAACACTTTGAGACGATCTCCGCCCAGAATATCTACATTCAGACACGTCGCGCTGTCCATGAGTTCAACGTTCAACAACGTCGGATCGCCCGTGGTGTTTCCCTTCTCCAACACGTTGTACCTACTCCTGATGGAACTACCACATACGGTCAGTATCGTGTCAACCCCAACGGCTTTCTTCTTCCCGCGGTTCCACCCTCTCCTCAGCTCTGGAGCGCTCACACCAACGTCCTCTCGACGGACGAGGTCTCCTACATGGTCATCTATGATGGCAAGCTACACGACACAGGACTCGTCCACCGACATCGACTCCGGCTGGCTCCACTGAGGTCCCATCACCACTTCCTCCTGCGCCATCCTCGTGAGTTTTAGGTGGATGATTTCTTGATCTACGCTTTTTGACTCAAGCGAGTGTCCAAAACAGTGCCCTCACTCTGTCACCTATCACCTTTCTGGTCTGGTCAGCATGTCACTCTTTTCCTTTTGGCCTCATTTGAGTTTTACCGTTGCCTCTCCCTTTCAGCTCTCAATTTGCAATTTGTTCTTTTCGGTTTCCGTCCGCCTTCTGCGGACGCTCTACGAGCAGCTTGCTCTCCTGAAGCCCATCGACATCGAGGGAAACGTGATCGTCGCACTTCCCGTCGTTCTCGCTCCCCACGCAGGAAGTCCACAGGGCTCCCGGTCGAGACTCCTACTTCTGCCAACACCTTCGAGACTCGTTACACCGTTCCCAAGGCTTGGACTTCGGACGACATCTACTTGATCGACAACAGGAATACAAACTGACTTTCCCTCGTCGAGTCATCGCAACTGCTTGGAGTCGTGAACTACAGATTGATCACCAACCCATCGAGGATGTACGTCTCATCGACGTGCTCAGTCGCAAGCAGGAGAACTGGACTTTACGCCTTGTCGCCAATGGCCGCTTGGTCCAGTACGAGGGATTCCGGAATTGTCAAGAGGCCTACCTCTGGTCCTCCCTCTCCCGGAAGATCTTCAAGAGCTCTGATGTCGATATCGCCCGCATCATTGGTCACCTTCATCCTGCTTCCCTTAAGGACGACTGGGATGAGAAGCGCAAAGGGTTAGATCGCCTCGCCGACCGTGTTTTCGAACATCTCCGAGATCAGATGCCCAAGAACACCACGGAAGCCCTTCAGGATCAAGTTGAACAACTTATGAAGGAGAACGAGAAGCTCAAAGCTGCCACCGGCCGCGCTTCCTCGCCCGTTCATAGCCCTTCGGAGCCGGAAACTCCTGCTGATCGTGAACGCCTTCGCTTGGACAAAACATCACCCCACCGGCTCCACCTCGCTCGGGACGCACCCTGGACAGTCACTTCAAGGCATCCACCCCGGGTCCGGAGAAGTCCACCTCGCCCCCTGCTGCTCCTGCGGACCCCCTCCATGCCTACATCGGTCGGCACCCATCGACCAGTATTGGAAGACAACGCACCCACAAAGGCCACCAAGACTGAGATCGATAAGTGGATTCAGGCCAACATCAAGGACAGGGCTCGCTTGACCAAATTGGAAGACACCGCCAAAGAGATTGACTCCATCATCACTACCCTCAAGGCCGACAAGCTGGATCTCCCCAACCTATGCCGCCTCACTATTGCCTGGGGATGGGACCCCAAGCTGGCCCAGAGCGCCAGCCAGAATGCCCTGATGGTTTCTCCATCACTACCCCGTGGCCTTCGTTGACTACGACCATTTCTCAAGATTGCTCCCAACTGGCTCGGTTTCCCTTCCTGTTCGCGTTTTTCGTCATTTCTTGGAGTTCTTCACCCTTGTGGATGCTCATTGTGAACTTACCTATTTGGAGCTTCGCCCCTTGGTCTTTTTGAAAGGTCAACTCTGCCGCCTCACCCTTTTTCGCACCCTTCCCGCCGGCGCTCGTCGAACCAGTTTTCTCCCTTTGCTGCATCGACTTCGACCTCGTCAACAACTCTACTTCCTGGACTACTTTCAACCCAACGTCGTACACCTTCGTTTCCACCCACACCGTCAGGCCTACTACATCGGCAGCAGCATCCTCTCCCTCTTCGATCGAGAGATGTCCCGCAAACGCAAGTATCGTCAACTCTGCAGCGGAATCAATGCTTACTATGAACCCGCACTTCGTTATTGGAAGCGGACTCGCACCTTCTTTCAACACGCTGTCATCCCCATTCAGCTCAACTCGGACACTTTGACCACCCGCTCTACCGAGATCTCTTTTCAGCAGCAATACCGCCCTCAACTCAATCACCCCTGGATCAACCCTCTCCTTCGACGACATGGACTTCACGTCCCTCAATACAACATCCCAACTACTCGTCACGGCCCCATTGGCATGTCACGCCTCCATCGACATCGCCGTCGTCTTGAACGTCGACACACCCAAGAGTGCATTTTGGATCTACACCTTCTCAAGACCCTGGACGTTCTTCACCTCCTACATCGACTCGGGAGCGACACCAAAGAGAAGCTCTTCACTTCCCAGGTCCTTCGAAGCCACTCTACGTCCACGGAGATTCTCTATCTCCTATGGTCGCAACACTTTCATATCGATGAACCTTGGCGCTCCCGCGCCGCCTCCCAGCTCAAGCTGATTTTCCGTTTCCGGCGCCTGATGATCCCACCCACCCAAGCCACTCTTCGCTTATTCCAACTTTCTCACGGTTTCCTACAACGTTGTCGCCAACATTTTCGAGAATTTCTACAACTCCACTCCAAACTTTTTCCACCACTACAAGTACCCGCTTCACCCATCATCGAGGTCAAGTCTCATACACTGGAGCACTACCTCTTCACCTTCAGAACATTTCTACGCCAATGGACTCCGACATTTTCCCCTCAGTGCGTTTGCCACCGGATTCGACCTGACTTCAGTCGTCATCCGGACTCCAACCATGTCATTGGCTTCGCCTCGGACATTTTCCCTGGTCTACTCCTTTGTGAAGCCAATCTGCAGGACACTGTTTGGCCTGAGGAACGTGATTACCTGAACCACTCCGTCACCCAGATGGAACGCTGGCTTCGCGCATGGCACCTTCCCTCTCACCTCCAAGTCGAATGGCAACACTTTTTTCGACAGGACTGGCAACTCCATGCCCAGCAACAGTCCACCAACCCCACCGGTTGGTCCTCACCTGAAAGCCTTTCGCCGCTATACGAAAGGCTTCGTGGTTGGACCTGGGGATCATTTTCCACATACTGCAGTTCTTTCCTGCCCCTGCCACTACCACCACCTCCTGCACAAGACCTTCATTCCTTCTCCTACCACTTCCACACCTGTTTTCCAACCACTACGCCATGGTATTCACCTGATCAGGACTCGCCTTCGTGACATATGGCCACCTCACCTTCTACAGCGCTATCGTTGGGGCCTTCACTGGGATCGCCGTCTGCCTTCAGCCTACATCCTCCCCAAACATTCTCGAGACTGGAGCAAAGCACGTCCGATTGTGTCCTACACACAGACAGTATGTGCACCACTTAGCCAGACGGTGGCTTCTGCCATCTACTGCCTCCTGCAAGTCGTTTTCCCTGAGCTGACAGCACTTTCTGACGTCCTACCCCTCCTTCGCCGCATTTGGAGGATATTGCAACACTATGACCCCACGGATGACCTCGTCCTCTACCAACAGGACATCGCCGGCTTCTTCAACTTCGTCACACACCCTCGTATGATCTCCACAGTCGAGTTTCTGATCACACGATACGCCGCTCTCCAAGGCTTGGATCTCCGGGACGATCAAGAACGCCTTCAACGCATCTTTCGTGGTCGATGGCGCAAGACTTCCCGCTCCTATCACCCCGTCCATCTTTGTGATCTACCAGCTTTGGTTTCTCACCTGTTGGACTCTTCCTACTTCACTGTGGGCCTCACCGTGTTTCGTCAATGTCAAGGAGCTTCTATGGGATCCCCTCTGGCCCCTGCCTTGCGCAGTGCTGTCGCACTTTTCCGCGAGTACTGCTTCCTACGCTCCTTCCCCACTTCCTCGTGGCGCTACGCTACAGGACTGGTCCTTCGGGCTCGATATGTCGACAACGTCTTCTTCCTTGGACCTACGCACATGCTACATACTGACTCCTTCAAGGCCATCGCTCAACCCTTCTTTTATGGCAGACCATTGGTGATGGAGTATGTCACGGATGAGACTCTACTTGGTTTCGTTCTCTCCACTTCTCAACGCACTATTACCTTTCGACAACCACCTCATCTCACACTGATCCGCAGCAATCGTACCGCCGGTTCTCCAGACATGGCACTCGCTGGATTCTTCACTCGGGGCATTTTGATCTGCCGCTTGACTCGTCCTCGCGAACTCATCTTTCCGCAACTCATTGACCTGACTCAACAATACCTCGACAAGGACTTTACCATGACCTAACTTCTACCACTCCTTCATCAACTTTGTCATCGTTTTCACCTACCGAGACCACCACTTCACGCACAATGTCGGTTTCTCACTTTCTCACCGGATGCAGCGCACGGGACTGATCTTCGCGTTAAAATGTTCTTGGTCCCCACCTCTTGACTTTCATTTATTTACTCCCATGCATTCCTTTCACTCTTACTTTTCTCACTTTACCAAAGTCTCGGCTCAAACACAATTTTCTCCCGTCCAATATCGCTCCTTCGCACATGTCTCATTCGACCACTTCGGACCTCGCCTCCACTATTGCGACCCAGCTGAACATCGTCATCGTCGCACTTCGTCTTTTGGTCGACATGATCCAAAATCCAGATGAGACATCACCACTGGTCATGACCCCAAGTTCCTTACGCGACCCTCTATGAGTTGGGCACCTTGTGAACATTCAGTACCTCCATCACATCAGACCTCTAGCGACCTTCATCGCCGGCTGACTATATGGATCCACCACAGTCGCCCACGTCATGAGCTGGGACACACACCTCCCCTCCCCTCCTCCTTTCTTCCCTGTCTCCCTTCCCCCTCCTCCCTCCCTCCCCTCCCTCGTCTCCCCCACCTGTTCACCCTCCTTCCCCTCCCCTTTCCCTTGCCGCTTCCTCTTCCCCTCCCCCTCTTTCCTTTCCTCCTTCCCCTGCACTCTCCCCTCCCGATTTTGCCTACCCGTTTCCCTCGGCTTGTGCTCTCCCACCCTCACCCTCCCCTTCCGGTTCCCTCGTTTCCTCTGCCCCTCGGGCTCCCCTCCCCTCCCACGTCCGCAAACGACGCTCACCCTCTCCGCCTCCCTCCCCCACCCCTTCCTCTCTTCCCGCCTCCCCTCGCCCTCCCTGTGACACCTCCTGGGATGATGATTGGAGCACCAAAGATGATGACCTTCTTCTCAGTCTCAAATGCAATGAACGACTTCGACCCAGTTGGCGGTGTATCACCAGCAAAATGCAGCGCCCTCAATCTCAGATCCGCGCTCGCTGGGCAGAACTTCTTGAACTACAGCGACTTGCCACTTCATGACGATCGTTTATGACCTACCTTTTCGCAGACTCACCTGCCCTACATACGTCGTAAAAGGGCCCTCCCCGACCTGAAAGTTTCTTTTTCTTTTTCCACTTTTTCTCTCATTTTACACATTTGTTTTATGTCTCCACATTTCCACTTACACCTGACCTTTTTCCTCCGCTATATTAGCCCCTCGGCTCAAATTTCGGTTTCACTGTCTTTCGTTCAAACTTTTGACGATTCCCATGTCCACTTCACCCACAACAAGTACCAGACGACCTCGCCCTTCCATGGCCTCTCACCTTCGGGACCTAGACGAACCTGTTCTCATCTCCACCACCTTCCCGAAGAAAGCTCGTCCGGCACAGCCTCCTATTTCACTGCGGACGACGTCTACCTCTCCGGATCTTTCGAGCACTCGCGCCCCTGCTACGGCAACACCATTTTCGAGTGACTCTACCCCGACTTCGACTCGTCCTCTGGTGGGACTACTTGTCAAGCTCAATGGCGAGGAGATACCTTTTCTCATTCCCCGACCGTCACTCCCCTTTCGACTACCTGAGGCTAAGCCTTAATTCACTCATTCACTTCGGTTTTCGTCCACTCTTCGCTTCCCGTTTGGAAAAAGCCCCGCTTGCTTTGTACATTTTGATCCTGCTCTTCTTCCAAGCCTCCCTCGAGCTGAAAATCAATACAATGAGGAGGACTATGCTCGCCAGGTTCACCATCCTGCCCATGGATCCTGGCCTGTTTCCGAACCATTTGAGGAATGGGCTTTGCCGCCATTGCGGTCGTGAACGTTTTTGGTTCTATCGCGCCTGGTTTCATCATCAGACCCTTCTTTGGGACAACCAGGACCTTGAATATTACAAATCAGCAACCGGTTATTTTATTGACACTCACCCCGCTTCCCACTGGCCCACGACACACTATCGAGTGTGGGGCACCCGGGGTTGGCAACTAGTACTTTCTGCCACACAAAGTCTCTTCATGTGGGAACAATGCGAACAATTCGAAGCTGAACTTCGCGCCGAAGCTGCACACAACCCCACCACTACACCAGTTCACCGTAGAGGCCCCTTCAGGGCAAACTTCTTCGAACGATCCCGTTATGAGCGGCACCGGACTCCCGCCTCCCCTACCTGATTCGGGATCTATGTCACTGAATTCCTCATCTACAGATTCTCAGCATACTTTGGATCCTCCGTTTCCTGCCGAAAGCGCCCAGGACTGATCATCATCATCCTCATTTCGACCTCATGTTGATGATGCCCAGCCTCTCAGGTCGAGGCCGTACGAGCTTCCCTGTACCTTTGGATCCCCTCCGCTACGATCCGGTGAAAAAATGCTCGCTATCCTTTTCGTTCTCTTCGCGGATGTTTTTCGGTTTCTTTTTTCTCTTGTTTTTCCTTGACACCACCTACATCTACACCTTTTTCCTCCGCAGCCGTTGGCTCTCACCACTTTCATATTCGCTTTCGTTCGCGATGATCTCTTCACCTGGTCTTCGTGTACCTGAACCTTTGACTCAAATGATCCCTACCTCACGCACCTCCTGGCGCGAGGTTCGTCAGCCTTTTGAAACTTTGGACATGGTTCCCGACCTCTCCACCGTCCGTTTCGAGATGGACATCAGTTTGCTCGTCTATCAACCACTCAACTACATCACAGTGACCCTTGACAGGCAGCAGATTGAAACTAAAGAGTACACGGTCGATGATCTCAAAGATGTGATCTACTCCCGCTTAGGCCAACACCGCACCGCATTTTGGATGGCACTCCCCTCTACCGGTGACTCACGAGTTTGGGAAGTTCCACACACTTGCACCCTCGAGGACCTCGTCCTCTACTATGTCAACTCTCGACGGATTCGTCCCTTGGGACTTGCCAATGAATATCCCCGTGAATCCACTCCTTTCCCCTATCGACCTCTCCACACTGTCGCTCCTCGATTACATGATGATGCCATTTGTCAACTCCGACTACCTCTGACCGCGTATCAAACCTATCGAGAGATTCGTCAATTTACCTAGTCTCACCCCACCTTTGGCGCGGAGCTTAAAGAAACCCTGCCTCCCCTCGGGGAGGCGTGTGTGTGTGTGTAACCCTTGGAATCACAGGGATCCTTTCAAATTGTTTTGTCTTTGTTTCTTCGTTTTGCAGCAGGGGGTAGCGGCAGATCACTTGGGACCGCTACCAACGAAGACGCCCAGTTGATTTGGTGAAATCAGAGTTGGCCACTCTGACGTACCTGCTTGAATTTTCAAACGGAATGGCACGAGGCTAAGCCCAGAACCTCAAGACATGGTGTTGCATAGGGCTTTGGTTTTGATTTGCAGATGTGAGCGGACGACGTCATTCTGTCGGTCGATCGTTCGGGGTTTCCTTTAGACTTTCTGGCCTCGCTGAACTTGATGGACCTCCACTTCTTCTTTTTAGGTTTCCTTACCTGTACCCTTAGGAATTGGAACCCTAGGCCCGCGTGTGGCACCGCTGTCAAGTCAGTACGCATATCCATAAGTGTGTGCCCGCACATCACAGCACATTGGTCAACTCACAGGTTTGGCAAGGATGATGAATGAAGCAATCAATCAAGTTTCAATTGCTGAGTGTTTCAAGCTGGATGAATTTCCCAAGCTCAAGCTTTTGCAATAACACGCTCAAATGCTCAGAAGAAGACACATTGTTGGCAAAATGACAAGAGAGCAGGGCCAAACGTGGTAAAAGATGTTCTCTACTGTGACAGGAACAAGCGGTCGTAAAAATCTTGCTCCAGGACAGGAGGCAAAAGCTAAAGCAGTCTGGAGCCTGTGCAGGTTGAAGGGTCAAGGATGGGAGTTGGAATCCATTCAAAGACAGGTTGCTGGGACAGCCTTCGCGGACTCAGGAAACCATAACCCGATTGCATGATGATGCCATGGTAGGAAGTGGCTCCTGCAGGGGTGACTACGTTGGCAACGGCCATTGGGGACCTCCTTTCCTTGTGCATTGCGAGGGCGCAACTGAGGGGGTATATTATTGGTAAGGGATGAGTGGGGATGTTTGAAGTTTGCACACTACTCAAACCACAGGGCATACAACATGTTTGCTTCCTCAGCTCATGACAACGTATGGATCCGTAAGTTCGCTTTCCGGGTCAACCTCAGCTCGTGCAGACAAATCAGTACAATACAAACCGAAGGTGACAAACCATCATTGAAACACCACAACAAATCTTTACCCTGGGTGACCGAACACCCACTGGATAGGAACACTTTGGAAAGCAATGTATATTTTGAATAACAGCTCACACATGTTTAGTTCTCACTGCAGTATATCAGGTAAACTCTCACAAAGCAGCTTGCCTCAACCAAAGCTCCGCTTTCCTCACCGGCCTCCAAGCTTTATGAAATGTGCAAGATAAAACATCATGCAAACACCAGGTATTGATCTGTGGCTGCTTGCCAAACAGCTCAAGAGCGTGCAGCATGCGTATCGACGGGTGCCTTCTTCTGCACACTGCGCAGTCGGTGATGGGTCACTACGGCACACTCCTGTCATCTTGTCATGGCTGATGAACCCTTAGCCTTAGACAGCCAAGTAAGTGATCAAAGGAAGGAAGGTCGCAGGTTGAAGGTCGAAGCTCCATCGTGCTCTGCCAGTCACCAGCCCCTCCTTTGCGAATCCATCCACATGCGTAGCTTCTTTGCTCAAAAAGCTCACCTGAACGAGCAAGTTCTATCACAGAAACGGAAAGCCACAACACAAAAACCTTCTCTCAGTCACTGCATCATCTACAGGCGCATTGTGATCCAGACAGGGATCAGCAAAGGAAAGTAGGCATTCTGGACGCCCATAGCCTGTCCGCACAAAATGCTAGCTCGACCTTCTGCTTGCCAAATCCGATTTGCTCGGTTGTCACTGTTTGTTAAACACATGAACACTGCCAAAGGGAATACATCCGGCTATCCAAGTTGAATTGGACAACAAAAATTATCGCGGCAGGTGAGTAAGCTTGTGAGTGCTAGATGAAGCAACAAATGCGAAGTGGCAAAACAACAAAACCGTGCAACTTCAACATCAACATACTGAGAGCCCCTGTGAAGCCACCAGAGCATCCACTTTAAGAAAAATCAACACCGTGCGACCCGGACCTGACTGCAAGCCCAAACAAGCTCGAAAAACAGGAAGCCCATGATACCCCAATGGAAAACAAAACACAACACCTGTATAGTATATACGTATATAATATATATATTTTTTTAAAGATACCCACAGAGGAAATCAAACTGGGATGGATCCGTGGCATCTGATGTCAGTTTTCTTCTTTCGGCTGGTGAAAAGAGGATGAGCTGTGAAGCACCTGCACCAAATGTGAACGCCACTTTTGTTCGTTCCAAGACACAAACTCTTGCAACTGGTCTTTACAGGCTGGAGCAGGCTACAAAGTCGTACACCAGAAATGGACAAGGTGCCTTTATCTCGGGATCTAGAAGCCGTTGGATACCTTCCCACCTGCAACAGCAAAAGAGACACTACAACAGTTTGCCTTTCCTTCTCCAACAAGGACTTGAATCATTGTTCCTCTGTAAACGAGACTTGAACCTGTCTGCTCTTGGTTGCCGGCACAGCAAAACCATTTGGCTTCAGTATTTTGCAGCCTCGCCTAGGTTTCATGGACAAAGCACCACGGGCTGCAGCAAAGACAAATGTTGGAACAGCAGCATGACGAAGCAGCTTGCTAATGCAACTGTGCTCCCCGCGAAGCATGTCCTACTTCTTACTTGCACAGGACAATGCTCTCGGGTATGTGTATGTTTCTCTCCAAGATCTTCTTTTGCAACCGGTCCTCTTCCACTCTTGATCAAGAGATCGGATTTCGTTGGGGTGCATCATTTCTCAGCTCCGATTTGCTCTTGTTTCCGTATCATGCCCGCCCAGCCCACTCAGTGTCTATTCGTCTTCAATTGACTTTGCTAAGCCGGCCAAGTCTACCCAACCATGTTTTGCACAAATTTGACATTGTAAAGGCTGCAGGTTTTTAGCGATATATTTTTTATTTTTAGTGGGATGTTTTTTTTGGGGGGGGTTGAGTCTTCTGATTCTGTTGCTTTAGACAGTTTCTCATTAGGTCTACTGGGTTTTTACGTGCTACTATTGGGTGTTTGAGCTAAGTGATCCCTCTACGTGCTGGTGGCCCATAGCATCCACCTTTGTGGGGTCTTCCACGGTTCATAGCTGGTTTGAAGTCGACTGTTCGCGGGAGGCCCAGGGTCAGATCGGAGCGTTTTGCTTCGATGTGCAGCAAAGCCTTTGAAGTGCAATTTCCTTCCTTCCTTCCTTCCTTCCTTCCTTCCTTGCTTCTCCGTCTCCTTCCTTCCTTCCTTCCTGCCTGCCTTCCTTCCTTCCTTCTTTCCTTCCTTCCAGAGCCCATAAAAGAAAAAAAACATCCCACCCCCCCAAAAAAATATATCCCACGGAAATATGCCCTCCCATTGTAAATGTTCACGATGTCAGCAGATTTGATAGGAAAGATAAGAAACATTGCAAGAAAACACAATCCTCCGATTTCACACTGCCATGCATAGAAGTGCGTACCCCTAATGCCCACATGTTTCTTGAGTGGGCCTGCATTTGAGCCTACTCTGTTTCGCTTTCTCGCCTCTCGTTCTCTCTCTTCCGGGTGGAAGCTGGATGTTGGGTATTTTGGATGCAAAAGGTTGGTTTTACTGAAGGGTGGCTTGCCAGCTCATGCAAATTGGATAGCAGGAGATATGTCCTGGAAGAGGAACCTAGCACAAAAGGCGAGTTTCCTAACATAGAAGGCTTTTTGAATAGCTCAAGACCATGGAAATCTGAAGCATTCTAACGCCAAATCTAAGGAAGCGGCACAGGTGACTCATCAATGAGATCTGCGGCTGCAATAACATCAAGGTACCATGAAGACCAGTCCTGTGACAAGGCAAGAACAAAGCGGACAATCTAAGGTTGACATGATCGAAAAGTGAAATATCACAGCTGTCTGCTCTCTGAACAAAGTCCTCTGCTCGAGGAGTTATCTTGAACTCAGGTTCTATGCTCTTCTTTTTCTTGGCCTTGCAAGACAAGGCTAGCAAGTCTCAAACTACAAACAATGCACGCAAAGCCAAAACGCTGTTCTCACCTGGGCTGCTACTCCTCGACGCTCGCCCCCTACAATCGCAGCATCACTACCATGTTTAAAGAAAAAGAATTAGCCAAGCTTCCTTTAAGAATGGGATTGAGCCATAGGATCTGCCCGCTGAGCACCTCACATTCGAACATGGCAGAAGTTTAAAAAAAAAATGTGAGTGCATTCACACTTGTAATTTTAAGTCCATAGGTCCATGTACACCTTGCGTGGCATGCATGCAAACAATCAGTACGTGTGTTTCCACGTTTCACCCTGGCCCCAGTGTTCTGCGAACCCTTGCCCAAAAAATGAATGCTGCATATTGAAAAGTGCACATACGTGCTATCAGCGAAAGGACAAAATGTATGTATCCATGAGACAGGCACAGGTTGTCAAAATCTATATCGCATGATTTGGGCAATGGAAACATCTCACAGTGTGAGGCGCCGTGTCACTGTAAGCCACTGGCGGATGCCAACAAGTAAAAAGGTGTTCTTCGCCAACCTGCCAAACACAAACACAAATATGAAATTATAACTGTCTGCTTGATCTTCTTCAGTTTGGCAGCAAACTGCCTCTCTTCAACCACATGTTTGCGTTTGTTCCTGTTGCTGGTCATTCATTCGCACACTTACCATCAGTTGCCGGATTGTCCAAAAACATGTCACTTGCCTCCTTTGGCGGACCTCATCACAGCTTTGGCTCAGATCGACATGCCGGTGCTGCAAGGATGACTTGCATGATCTACATGTTTTGCAATGGTTGCGTTATGTCAAAAAATGACCCGGAAAAATACTAAACTCAGAAAATGATATCAAAACAAATTAACAAATGCAAAACCCATACTAATATCAAGATCTCCCAAGCCAAAACAATCAATAGCGGGCAGTTTGCCGTTCCTTCCATGAACCCACATCAGCTACCTTCAACTCTGCTGTGTTTCTGTTAAGCGGTGTGAAAGCCCATGGAGTTTGCATTAGGCAAAGCACAAGTGACAAGTGTATATGTATGTCTTGCTCAAAAATCTTTTCGT
>CAXAMN010006469.1:290047-307624 GCA_963970005.1 Durusdinium trenchii | reverse complement strand
TGGCAGCCAGCGTGCTGGCTTACCCACTTCAACTATGATGGTAGCCAGCGTGCTGGCTTTCCATCTGGACAATGGCAGCCAGCAAGCTGGCTTCCACTGCCTGTTGTCACAGGCACGTGTTGAGTTTAGGACAAGAGCGCTGAAGCAAACTTTTTACACGAGCGGTTCCACAGTTTTGGGAGAGTCTTCCCCCTCTGCAGGGACCACCGCTTGGGTTGCCGGCGACGTTGGTGTTGGAGTCTCAAACACTGTCGGATTGCTGTCTGTGCTGCCCTCTTCCTGAACGTCGTCGGCGTCCTTCTTCTTGCTAGCACTTGTCGTGTTTGTTTGCTTCTTTTCTGCTCTCCTCATCCCCCTCCTTTGGAGCTTTGCTGGAACTAGACCGCCTTGGCCTTGTTCCTTTTGCCTTCTTTTTATCTTTCTTTTTTTTCTTGTCCTTTTTCTTCTCTTTCTTTTTTGCTTCTACCTCCTCCACGACCTCTTTCTTGACCTTCTCCTTCGGTCCAGCTCGACATCTGCCTCTGGAACTTGGTAAGGGTCAGTCGTCGCTTGTCCAAGTTCTGCTTGCAACCGTTTTCTCAACTGTCTGGCTCTTTCTCGCTCGTTCTTCAGGTCCTTGATGTGTCTCAGCTGGACCTCCCTTTGGTTTGTTGGATCTGGAATCCACTTTTCAGGCCGTGGTGGTCTTGTCCCAGAGCTGCTTGAGGGCGCCGACATTGCACATCGCAATGCAAGACTAAGAGAAAATGAAAGAACTATGTTCGAGGTGTAGCTTCATCAATTCCACAGCAAAGATCGAAGCGTCGAAAACATATCCGAGCCTGCGCAAGACCTATGTCGCTGTTGTGACGGTCGCGTGGCTAGGCCAGAGGGTCAGCTTGACCATCATGCATGACTCCAGGCATATTGAGTCTTGACCTGATCGATCTTGTTTTGTAGCTGAGTTTTCTTCATCGACAAGTTCTTGAGGTCAGTGACTCTTCCTTTGAGCTTGGCCGCAATCTCCCTTTCAGTGCATGGTTCGGTTCAGGTGTGGTTAGCTTTGTGACCAGCTCCTGGACTTGTTGCGGCAAAGCCTCCATGTGGGTCTTCAAGACATCTTTGAGCTCTGGTGCCTCAGGTTTTGATGGCCCTATGCCAATGGCCTGTAGCTTGCTCTGAATGTCTTCTGTAAAAGAGGTCCATGTCGTCGAGGAAAGTTCTGTAGCTTCCTGTTGAACTTTGGAAATCTTCAAAGGCCTGACTTTGCCCAAACCCGGAGGAGGGTCCAGTCCTTGGTGTCCTCGGGTGGTTCGGTTGTTTGGCTTTCCAAAGCCCTTGCCTTTTCCTGTGCTGGTCGATGTAGTAGGCCACATATTGCTGCATTTCCTGCAACGTGCACCTGGGTACATCTTGTCCTGCCAGATCCAATTTGTGCAGCTTTGCTTGCTGCATGGTGTGTAGGCCCTGCACCAATTCATGATCACCGCACCGAACACGCTCTGGCCTGGAAGGTTCTGTATCACGTTGGGATTGCGGGCAAAGCTGTAGTACAGGTTGTCCCGAAAGCCCTTGGTGAGGGTAGAAGAAGCAGTCCTGGAAGCCAAAGAGGGTGTCGAGGGCGAGATCTGCCAGCCACCGTGGATTTCTTCAAGAGTGGCCGAGGTGAGGTCGAAGATCACTAGCAAAGGAGTCCAGTGCCAGTGACGAACAGGAGGAAGTCTATGGCTCTGTCTCCTGTGCCTGGCTTTGCATGGGACCAGGTTGAGACCTCAAATGGCTTGAGCCATGTATGTATGTATGTATGTATGTATGTATGTATAACAACACCGTATATTTGTCCACTTTACTTCCCAGTGTTTATTTTTGCAGATCAACACCAAACGGTATATTTTTTCCCCGCCGGAACCGTGATCCAAACTCCACTACCATGCGATGCCATTTGTGACAATGAAAGGGCTGCAACATTCACACACTGTTGAACATTTATTTTCAAAACAATTGCTGTGAGACTCCGCAGGCTGGCCCAAGCGTCATTTTTCTGTAGAGGCCCCATGAAGGGTAGGGTGTCGCGGTCTTACAAATTCCGTTCCGAATCACATCGTGAGTTTTGTGCTGTTTTGCAACAACAGAAGCACTCACTTGTGACTCTAAGGATGCCTGGAAGAGGGGCGCCTATTGAGTGGGAATCCCAACAGAAACGATGAAGGGCAGTTACTGATACTGCGAGTTCAGAATTGCTTCTCACGAAGTTTGAGGCAGAAATTCGGCAGATGTCAATGGAAGGTTGGTTTTGCATTGGCTTGATATTTTCCAAACAACTTGGAATGTTTTTTTTGCAGTTGGTTGTCATGCACGGTTTGTCTGGCGAAGGTGGCATCACTTCCGTGTTTGGTGCAAAAGGCGACCCTAGTAAAGGTGGACCATGCGGGCCTGGTGGACCATGTGGCGGGAAAGGCCCTATGAAGGGCTTCGGGTCGGGTGCTTATGACAGTGCAAGTGTCTCAGTTTTCACACTTTGAGATATATCTATACAGAATCTCTCTCTCTCTATAGAATATATATATATTTGTACAGTACATTTTTTGTATTGTTACATGTAAAGCCGCTACCTTTCGAGGTGTCTGAAAGATTCGTTTCGATGCCTTGAGCTTTCCCGCTTCAGGATGCCCGGAAAAGGCCCACCTGGAAAGTGCACGACTTATGATGAGTGGATGCTGCGGATGCTGGGTGGGTTTGAATCAAGTGTTTGTTTGGTGTTCCTGTTGACATCCTCAGGCAAAAGCTCGTCATGTGTCAATATTGGAAGGCCAATGGTGTGTCAATATGATAACCAAACTAGATCCGAACGAACCAGTAAGTTGGACGTTTCTTTGGCATCTTGAATCTGCATTCGTACTCCACTGCAGGAAAACAGATGCAATAGAGGTGAAATGTGCTCCTTTGCACATGGAGAGCATGAGCTGCGAACTCCGCAGTCAATGCCACCGTCATGCTCTTACACATGTATTGGTGAAATGGTATGTTTACTGGATATGTACTTGTACGCACATTGTGTATACATATAAAACTGCATATGTAAAGATGCAACACACGTGGCCACAGACACATGCGCACACATGCAAACACATGTACAGACGTGCGCACATATCCATAGAACATGAGTCACCGCAAGAACAATCCAGCATGAGCCTGAGGATGGGCATGAAAGGGGGGCCCGCCGATTGGCAAAGGAGCACTCGGCCTGTCTTGACAGCCGTTGAGAGCAGAGAAGATACCAACATTCCAAGGGAAATAATTCTTTCCAATGTTTGATTATTTGAAAACGAGTAAAACATGAAAGCTTCTTTCGAAAGTCGTTCAAAGACTTTCTTCCTGCGATGCACCATCATGGGTGCTTTTCAAGGCTTTGGGCCTGGTCCACCCGGAAAAGGAGGTCCAGGGCCAGGACCTGGAGGTACGATGGCATTCAGACGTGTAAGATGGCAGCTCATGCTACCTAGTCTAGTTCAAACATCTTGATTAATGATTCATCCAATCAAGGTTTCTTTGCAGGAGAAACTTTGGCAATTATATCAGTATTTTGGCAACAGACTCATTGTATGTGCTTTGTTTGAAAGAATGCTTGTTTGCACCTTGAGGTTGTGAAAATACGCCAACAACCAAAGATGATTGATGTCTACCGTTGCATTAGCAACGACACAGAATCTTTGGCCCTCTATTGCTTTGAGGCAGTTTTCAGGAGTTCATTTCTTTCCGCAAAAAATGCCGTTGCAATTGGTGAGTCAGGTTGGTCAGCATAAAACTCTTCTGTCGGTGAGCTCAACTCTTCCCTTGCTTGGTACACTCACTTGCGGACAGCATCCTTTGTCGTCTTCGCTCCTACTAGCACCTTCCCACGTTGTACAGTGGTTAACGGTTAACATAGGAGTGTCTATGCCTTCCCGTGTTTTGTCATCCTCGCTGGCTCACTGGCTTTCTCACACATCAGCACTCATGTAGTGACCCACTCGTAAGCACTCATTCACCCTTATCCCATATCATCTCTCTTTAGCTGCCCCATTCCTTCAACATATCACTCTGTTGCTGATTGAACACCAGTCGCTGAACGGGCTAGCAGCTAGCGAACAACCCACTTTCAAATCTGAGGGATGTCGCTTCCATCCTTGACCGTAAGTCTGAATACTGGTCGAGCAGAGCATTTGCCCCTTCAGAGCTTGGGGTCCACACAGAAGTTTAAATAGATCGAAAGCTGATCAAACGAACATATGTTATGGTAAGTCTCACTAGCAACCAGCAGCCATGTCAAGTTCTATTTTCTCAGGTGTCATGCCACCTCCGCCTGTCCCGACAAACCGCAAAACACAGCTTTGTGACGGGCTCTTACACTTCCGGCCAAATGCAAGAAGCAACATTTAAGAGAGATTTACTGTCATCGGATGCTTTCAGTTTGCAAATTGACATTGTTGAGTCCGTCGTTAAGGTCTACTACAAAGAAGGCCGCTGTACCCGCGGTACTTTATGCAGTTCAGAGCTTAGTGCAGTGTCAGATTGAGGGCCGCAACTGCAGCTTGTTTTGGAATTGGGCATGACTTGGTACAAGCTGCAACCTTTGTTCCATCCTGCTTGCACTGAGATTATGCTCACGGGGAACAAGAGCTGATCGATAGAGGTGTCCCACAGATTTGATTGGTTAGAAGTTAGAAGTCAGCACAGTTCAAAGTGAAGCCGAGACAACACGGTTGTCAAATAGTTTATATAAGATAACGAATCTAAAAGAACAGAGATGAAAAGGAGCCTTAGTTTCCTTTCTTCTTGGTTATCTTTGTTTTCCTTATTTTCGTTGAAGAACTCAATGTATGGACTCTTTAGAAACTTTAGCGGGCTTTTTTGAGGACGTGCTGCTCCAGAAGGCCGTCCTCCTCCTCCAGTTCGCCACCCTGTGAATAACAGGTTTGATGCCGAGGCCTTAGAGTCGAGAATGCACATTGTGTTGAAACGCATGCTGGGCTGCAAACCTGTGCAACATAAATCCGTTTGTTCCACTCCCCTGATGTTACTCCACGTGGAGAGTTTCGTTCGCATTTCCGCTTGCTGTTTTTGTTGCTATTTCTGGCTTCTTGTGGATGCTGCCGCTGTTTTTGAGGTGAGATCTGGTCCACAGGCCTGGTAGTGCAATCTCAAAGGGTTCGTCATGACTGTTTTTGGGAAAGCATATGGCATATTGTGGACGTTTGACTGTTATGCGAGTCAGTCAAAGCCCGTCGTTTTCTTGGAGTTGCAGCATGTTCTTTCAGGGTGGAAACAGCTGTGCAGACTCCAGAAACATTTCCTCCTTACATAGCGCCTGAAAAGCTGCTTGTGCCCACTTTGATCACATTACATATCTGATCAACCAGAGGGCATCTTGAAGAAGCGACCGCATGTACCCTTGTTTGTTCAATTCCAGCAGATTGAGTTCACGGCTGTTTGCCCAAGTTGCAGCAAATCTATTTTCTTCAATCTAGCCGAGACGTGCTTGGCTGTATATCTCAAATGTTAGACTCAGGTGTTCCCACTTACATGTTCAAGATTATTTTTGTCGTTTTTGAGTATTGAACATTTTTGAGGAAGGCTCATTACAAGCAGTCTCAGGTTTTTCTAGTCTTGAACCGTCATTGACAGTGGATACAGAAAGGCCCGTGCACCTCGTGATTTGCGAACTTCCAGATCAAGGCTCCTTCCTTAATCGAGTCCTTTGGGATTTAATATTCAAGAGTTCGACTCGTGATTGGATTCATGTTAGATCTCTGTGGTCACGGCTTGGGTGCTTGGGACAAGATGTGGTCGAGGGAGTCCATTTCGAGCATTTGTGCTCAGGTCACAGAGGCGGCTGAAAAAGGTTGCTTTTGCCAGGAACTGACCCTAGATGTGACTAGCTGCTGCAATAGCTGCTGCAATAGCTGCAAGCAGTTGCAAGCCTGGTGAAATATGGACTGAGGTCAGAGTTAATCGCGGCAATCGAACGGCAAAAGCCTCAGTATCACGGTGTGTACTTGGGGCACCACACCACTTGGAGCAACACTGCCAGGTCAGACTGTTCGGTCCGTGGCCCACCGGCCGAAGCGCCTGCGGCTGTCCACGGTGCATGTCTTGAAGCTGTGTTGAGTGTTGCTACGCTATTGCTACGTTGTTGCTGTGCTGTTGCGGCCGTTTTCGCTTGACTTGGTAAACTGTCTCTTTACGAGTCTCAATTGTGCCAGGCGCCTGAGATCTCCGTGAATGGGCCATGACCTGAGTACGTTGGGAGTTGCCAACAGGGCACGTTTGTGCTGGTGATACGTTGCCTTGATTGAATGCTGAATTGTCCAAGGTCCACGCAGAAAGTTGGCGAGGACACCGAGGTGCTCCCGAAAATCTATGTCGTGTGTTTTCTTGTATTAATTTTTTTATATGGCGTTTCAAAAATCAATCTTCTGCAGGGGGAAAAGGAAGAGCAGGAAGGAAATGGTGCCAAAGAGGCTCTGAGCTGTGTTGAATTTGTTTGACAGTGGTTGTGCCTGGTGACAGGGCATCGAAGTTGAGGAGACAGAGGAAGTCCTTTCCTAGGTTTAATGAAGAACGTGTAAAGCAAAGCGGCACATGATGATCCTTTTGGTGGGCACCTCGTTGTTGGCATGGTTGTCTTCAGGTTGATGGGGAAAAGGAGAAGGAGACTGCGCCGCCAAGCTGGCTTGCTTTGAGGGGAGTCTAGCAGTCTAGCGAATCAGGCAGAACAGTGGAACAGTAATGAAGATTGCTTGAATTGGTAACTTGCATCGTAAAAATGCAGCTTCCAGCGGGTCCTGCGCACCTTTGTGAATAGGGTTCAGCGACTGCTTTTTGCTTACCTGTGGTGCCCATACTTGCCTGGCAATGGATGAAAAGACTCGTAGAAACCATTCCCCGTGTGTGTGCCCGACTCTGGCAGCCAACCAGTATCCGATTCTTGTCTTCTGGTTCACCACCCTCTTTCCATACACGTGTCGATATTCTTAAGATGCTGTGAGTTCTGTGTTTGTTCGTTTTACTTTGCATAATGAATGCTGATAAAGGGCACCAGCAGATGGTAGACAAATAAACATGTACAACCAAGAGCAGATCAATGACAGGCCGGCTAGGAACGTGAAAGTCAGCCAACCATGGTACTACGTGGCTGTGGAAGAAATAACGTGCAACGCGTCGTGTACCTGCTGGCTTTGGGCATTTTGCCAGGAAGGCTGCTACTCCTCCTGGCCCTCAAGCGGCGGCGTATCTTCTCAGTGAGGAGTGCACCTTGTGACCGACAGGTCCACGTTGTGCCTCGAACTCGATTTCTAGGATGGCGCCAGCGAGCTTACCGAGCTTTATGGTCAAGACCTTGGATTTGTTCCATAAATCGTGCAGTGTACAGTCCTCAACATAAGGTAAAGCTTCGTGTATGAGACCACTTGTGTTTATTGACGAGGCATTGGTGCACAACTACTGCGCAGCAATGATCTCAGATATTGTACTTCCTCATTGTGAGATGCTCACCGGAATCCTTTTGAGTCAAATTCTATCTCTCCCAGCAGAGATTTTGCATGTTGTGGTTTCGCAGAATCCAAAGTTTTCAACTCTCCATGACCTAGAAGTGTTGGGCATCCTGTTGCATTCCTCCCTATCATAGAGGGCCCAGCTGATGCTTGGGTCTGCAGAATCACGCATGAGTCATGCTGTTGCTTTGCAGGGGCACATTGTCAGTGCATACCTCCATCTCCACCGATTTTTAAGTCAAACGGAACAGTACATGCAGTGCAAATCCAAGGAACATGGTCACAGGCATTGTGTGTTTTGGGTGTTTATCATTTTTTGCCACTATGCCCAAATGTAATTGGAGAGTGCAATGAAGGTAGCTGCACAACCCCCCCTGCCATATATTGCTGCTTTCTTGCCTTTGCTGCAAGAACCAAGAAGTTAGACGCAAAGATAGACGTCGTGGCACCAAGCATTTTGCCGTTGAGTGTCTACGCTTTTCCCCTTTATGAAGTCTGAAAAGCAAAGGCAGCTGCACTGCAATTCAAGTAGTAATTACACGCCTTTGAATCTCTCAAACACGTACTTCGCACGATCCACTTTCAAGACTTGACCAGAAAGCCGTGTTTCTTTTCTAGTTGCTCTCCCCCCCAATAAGGTATGGGGTGGCAACCCGGTTCCGGAGTGGGAGCAAATCTTGATGGAGAGCCGTGAGCCTAGTGCCAGTGCCGTCTACACAGCCAAGAACCGCTGCTTACCAAGGCTAGAGCCTGTCTCTGTCAATGTTTTCGCTTTGCCCTCTACCCATTTTGGCCGGAAGGACCATGTGTTACAGTTTTGCTTGGCACGTTCCTCTTTGGTGACAAGCAGCGGCCAGCAGGACCGTCGGTGTTTGGGAAGACGGAAGCCCAAGCGCTTCCGAGACTCTGATGAGAATTCGCCTTAGCAATTCTGGATGATGTTTGGCAAGTAGATAGGGGCAGTCCCATCAGCTAGCGTGCTTGGGCACTTCGGCATGTGGCGACCTGTCGGCGTTAAGTGTTGCGGTGAATCGAGGTCAAGCCCTTCGAGGACACCATCCTCATCGTCGAGCAGATCGACAAGCAAGTAACGCCTTCCAGTTTGAGGGTTAAGTGAATCTTTCCAGTGTAAGTGCCCCTTTGCCCTGCTCACAATCGTTCTTACTTTGCCCTTGCGCAGATCATCGCAAAAGAGTTCGAAAAGCAGTAGCCCCTCAAGCAGGAAGAAGAAACGAAGGTGCAGTTGTTGGGAAGTTCAGGTGCTTCGCAGGTACATGCGCGTCTCATTCTGAGAGAGGGCCACAGCCGTTTTTCGAAGCAGCAACGAAAGAACGAAACAATAGGCAACTCCAACCCCTGTGGGCATGGCAAAGGCTCAAATTTGGTGAACCGGGCACCAGCCATCCCACATGAGCCTGTATGAAGCAATCAAAGGCCGACCAAGCAATGTCACCCAAACAATCAAACACCGCTTTTTTCATTTGGATGGAGTCCTTTGTGTTGTGCAGCAGATTCTTCCTGCCCTGCAGTTGGTCAAGCTTCATGTACAGAGTTACACACACAAACTTACACTAAGAAATGCAGTGAGGTTCAACCGAAAGCCTCAAAGGTCCAGTGTTGCAAAGGTCTAAGTTGCAACAGTTCCGATGAGTTCAGCAATTCATGGCTGCTGACCTACCTCCACCTAAGCCTTGAGACTCCACGGAAGAAGGGTGGACAACTTTGAACACTCGCAATGGACATGCTGTAGCATGTACGCAGACTACCTCTGAATCCAAGGTGTACACACACACACACACTCGGGATAAAGTAGATACCGGTTGAATGCCACAGGTCCAGAAGAAACCTCGGCAAAAAAGCCAAAGTAAAACCAGGGTGTATGCAAGCCGGTCAAATGTTTTTCAAGTGCCAAGTTCCTGAAAGCCAAAAGTTCAAAGGTTTCAAAAGGTCCCAAAAGCTTCAAACTTCAAACTTAAGAATGTGTGACTGCAGTGAGAGAACCGACGCAACGGCTGGAACAATTCATCTAGGTACAACCACAACCCATAACATCGCAGGTGCGTGCAAGGTGCGTCTAGATTTCATTTCACGGCAAGCTTGAAGTGTCTTTGTTGAGCGGAGACTTCAAGCATGCCCACCGCTCCCCTGCGATAGAATTTTTGATTACGGGGACAAAAGCCAAACAGGCCCCAAGGGTTACACCATGTGCCACCGCCCCAAAAGGCCTAAGTGAAAAAAAGAGCTTGACAGGGTAACATCCTGAAGTGTCGAGGTCCAAAGGCCCAAGCGGACCACAAGATCCAAAGCAAGCGTGACTGCAGTGACAGAACCGATGCAAAGGCGGGCAAGTTGTTCTAGATTCTCATTTTGTAGCACTCAAGCAGGTACATGCGTCCGATCAGGCTGCATACCCTGAGGTCGCCATAGAGAGAGCTTCGTTGGGCCATGCAAACATTAAAAGCAACGGTTTACGGTTTACCTTTGAATCCAAGGTGTACACACACACACACGTCTGCCCAATGGAGGCAAATTCAGAAACAAGGTAAACTTCAGAAGAAAAAATGTAGATGTGCACGCAAAAAAACACGCACAAAGAACAGATGAAAGACATGAGACAGAAAGACATGAAAACGACGTGTACAATGTGTACTGGACATGAAGCAAAGAGCCAAACCTCATTATCCAAAACCTGGGGGACCTGGTTTCAATGTGAAAGTGCACGGGCAAACTAAGGCCGCGACGAATGTGTGCGGAACCAAAAGGGTCAGATGAAAAGACATAAAGACAGAAAGGACATGCAAAGAAAGAGGAAAGGAAGGCGTGTGGAAGCCAAATGAGAAGGGAGAGGGCCAAGCCAGACCAAGCCAGACCAAGCCAAACCGCATTGCAAACAAAGAGCCTGGGGGAACCTAGCCTTGTTTGGTGTAGGTAAAGCGCAGTGTGTGCATATAAGGGACGCGTTGCAACGGACCGCGCAAGTTACTCCGGGCGCTGTGGCCACCTTGAACCTTGTCAAAATGACTGGTTACTCCGCGCGCTGTGGGCTGCTCTGGGCTTTCAGCCTGCTTAAGCTCGATCCAGTCGACAGGTCTCAATCGACATTTGTCATATGGCTACTCGCTGGCCACGGAGGGCGCTCTTCGGGCTCACTCCGGGCTGGCGCAAAGCCAGACACACTCGGGAAATGTGTACATGGAACACCGCCCCAAAGGCCTAAGTGAAAAAAGAGCTTGACAGGGTAACATCCTGAAGTGTCGAGGTCCAAAGGCCCAAACAGACCACAAGATCCAAAGCAAGCGTGACTGCAGTGACAGAACCGATGCAAAGGTTATGTAGCACTCAAGCAGGTATGTGCAGCTGATCCGCCGTGATGGGGGCCTGAAAAGCACATGTCCCATGTGTGCACAAAAGTGCTATATGAGAAGACAGGAGAAACGTGAAAAGACGTGAAAGTATGTGGGCGGCGTGAGGAGGAAACCAGATGAACAGGAGACACGGATGAGCCCGACCTGCTTGCGTCAAAGCTTCCAGCCTAGTTTCGGTGTGTATAAAAACAAAATGTGCACTCGCTATAGAGACGAGTGCACGCGCAAAAGAAGGGAATTGAATGACCGGGCATGAATGCGGGAAAAGCATGAAAAAGACGAAAAAGAAAGCGTGTGAAGGCAGATGAAGCGGAACCAGATGAAGGGGAACAGACATGACAAACTACTGCTTTGCCTTGCGTAGCGCTGATACCGGCTGTGCATTGTGGGCATCTTCTGGCATAAAAACCTGCTCCACGCAATGCCCAATTGGCAAGTCTCAATATAGCCTTTGCCACCGATGACTCTTACGGCCTGCTCTGTCCACCATCCCATCTTTGAGGTAGGCTGGGCCATGGAGGGCAATACTTCTGGCTCACTCGAGGTCTCACAGAATGATAGACACACTCGGGATAAAGTACGTAGGGTCTACATGCCACATGTCCACAAAAAGAATCCGCGATGAAAGAAAACCTAGGTAAAACCAGGTGGTATGCAAGTGGGTCTGATCATCTTCCAGTACTAAGTTCCTGAAAGCCAAAAGTTCAAAGGTTTCAAAAGGTCCCAAAAGCTTCAAACTTAAGAATGTGTGACTGCAGTGAGAGAACCGACGCAACGGCTGGAACAATTCTTCTAGGCACAGCCAGGGCGTGATCGTTTTTCTCACAGGTACGTGCAAACTGAGCCAGACTGCATTTTTCACGGCGGCCTTTGTTGCGCGGTGACTTCAAGCATGCCCACTGTTCCCCTGCGTTAGAAGAATTAAAGTGCAGAATTCAAGAGGCTCTCTCTGATTCCGGGGGTTGCTTGATAAAATTGGATTAATTTGAATTTGTGACTCTTGCTTCCTAACGAACCGAGACTGTATTGGCCAGTGTCTCTTGTGCCGGAATTTAATCAAGAGTCGGTTCTTTCCACTTGCTCCAGATGGGGATTGTTGTTAGTTAAACAAGCCACAGCAAAACATTTTGTTTCGGTGTCGTTGCATAAACAACCCACCAAGCAAACACATAGAAATTGGTTGGAACTTCCAAAGCAGTTTTTTCGGGGTGATGTGTTCTGAGTATTGGCAGAGGTTGGACTGGTGGAAGTTGCATGACCTTTGGCAAACTTGTGATTGTCCACATAGGCGAAGAACCAAGCGAAAGAAGCGAAGTAGTTCCAGCCGTAGGTGTGAGAATTGATTTTGTTCCTGTGCCATTGATGTTGACATTCTGCCAAAAGTGCTTTGAGAGCACTGATACATTTTTGCGCAGATCGTCTCCTTCCAGCAGTAGTTCTTCTAGCAAGAGCCAGAGGTTCGGCACCTGTTGAAAGTCTGGATTGGTCCATGGATTGTTCAAGTTGTTGTTTGCTTGTAACTCTGAAAATTGGTTGTGGTGCTTTTTGCCTGACGTCCAGGAAACGGAAAAAAGGCAAATTTACTTCAGAAGCGCCAGAGCCTCATGCGAGCTCAAAACACTATGCACTGGTGTGGGTTCTTAGATATTATAGACAACCCAAGCCAGTTGCTGACTTGTGTGAGGCCCACTGCCAACTCTGGAGCGGCTGGTGCTGCAGTGGTTTACCTAGTTTGAATGGTGCAGGTGCTTTAGCACACAGTCTCATCAGCCACATTCTGTGTTCGTGAGGCTGCAGCTAATCTCACTGCTGCACCTCAACCAGTCGTGTCCTCAGTGCGTAACATGCTGCTTGGATTCCTATCAGTGACCAATTCGTCAAAGGATCTCTTGGTTACCTGGTTAGCAGATGCTCAAGTAGCGCCTGCATTGCAGCAAGCTGCCCTCTCCTCCGTCATGCGTCTCCGTCTTGCAGTAGGTTCCTTTGGTCTCTCACTGTCAGTGCCATACTCCGCATTTTTCTCGCAGACTTTGTGTCGTCGCACCCTGAAAGAATAAGGGGTTCCAATTTCCAATCCATCACAATCTCTGTACAAACGGTACTGCTGAAAGTGTAACAAAACCTGTTTTGTGTTCCTGTTTTTTTTGCTGCCTGTCAGTTTCTAGTAAGTTTCTTTTTAGAGTCGCAGGTTGATGACTGTATGTGCAGAGTGCTGATATAACTTGTTTGGCAGACTGTGCGCATGCGGCACATGATCCACGCCTGCGATTGCAACCTGTTTGCTTTATCCCAAGCACTCCATTCTGCGTGTTTGTGTTGCTCCCCGCTGCGGAAATTCACCCGGACATCTGAGAGTAGAGCGGTCATAGCGCATTCCGACGCATTCATGTTAGTACACCAGATGCCTGATGCAATCCTGAGGCTGCTTTCTTGATCAGGCGACTTCACATACGACTTCCTCTTGCCGCCCAGCTAGTCTGTGTTACTGTATTCCTCTTGGTGAGCTTGATGCCTCTGCTCCTTTGCTTGGAGTCTGCTGCTGGACCTTCTCCCTCGTTCGTTGTGGCTGGTCCCTTTGCCTCTTTTTGGCCAATTTTGGCCTCCTCACATCTCACTGACTTGCATCGTACCTTGATTTTCGCAGTCGAGAGCTTTAGCCAGTTTACCTCATCAAGAAGATTCGAGTGAGGCGGTGGTTGTCGAAGATCCAGAGACAGCGCAAGCAAAAAAACGAGTCTTTGACTTAGCATTTACCAGTCTGAGTCTCTGTGCTTTGCTCTGCTATTTGGTTTTGAATTGGAGCTGTGGAGATGCTTTGGACGAGCTGCTTTGCAGGTTCTTGCAAAGCTTACAGAGCTGCAAAAAATCGAGCCCAAAGAGCAGCGAGCGAAGGCTCGTCAGCACAGAATGTGTAAGTCTTGGATGTACCAATTCACACTTACCTTGAAGGAGTTTCGAAGCCTTTTGCGCGACTGGCACCCAGACAAGAATCCGGAGAAGAAGGACGTACCAAACAGATTCTGCACACCCTTGCGAAGTGTGTATATACAGTAAAAAGAATCTAGACTGTTTTAAATAAATCAGTGTTTCTTGCCATCAATCGCCTCCTGCTGCGAGGACATGGCAACAGCAGTATTCCAATTCCTTCAGAAGGGGAAGAGCTTGCTGAACCTCAAGTGAGGAGGTCGGGGTGTTTAACATTCGAGCATCTCTTGAACAGTTTGGTTTCTTCTTTGTAGACTTTTCACAATAAACTTGCGTTGAGATGGCTGAGCTAGGTGGTCTTTGCCTCCGCGTCCTGATAATGAGAGCCGGAACTGCAGTCTGCGCTGAAGGGTTTGATTCTCCCGTTTCCTTCAGAAGCCTTTAGTTAGTTTTTCCTGTGCCCCAGCTGTTTGCTATTCTCTAGTCACCACCTGAAAAATTTGGGCTTCAGTCCAGCTTCCTCCTATCATCTCAGCACCTAGAACCCGCTTGTAATTTGCTGATACACACTGTTTCTACAGGTATGCAACATCTCAAGAGCTACAAACTATGTAAAACCAGAGGAGACAATCCCTCGCAAAATGCGACAAGATAACTTGTGGGATCTTTGTCTAAGGTACAGTAGGTTCGCCTTCCCGGCCAAAAACAGAGCCGTGTTCCAAAACAGAGCCTCAAGGATTTTAAGCCCCAAAGATGCGAGCATCACGTGGCTTAAGCTGCTCTGGCAGAAGCCATCTCCCTCCGATAGTTGCCCAACCAACAAAAGTAGTGTTTCTCGATGAGATGCTGAACTTGTACGGCGTCACGCGTGGTGCTCTAACAACACCTTGCAGCGCTGTCAGTGGATGCGGTGGTAGCAACAGACGGCGCAGTATGCGCGACTCGCGAACATACATTGCCAGCCGCTCGAGTTGCTGCCAAAACGAAGACGCTTTCTACAGTGAAGTGAGTGAAGTATTAGCTTTGATTTGCAGTGGTTGACAAAGTATGGACAAGCAAGCAAGATCGAGAGTGACAGAGTGAGCGTGTTTCATATTGGCCACTGCATTGCCGCAATTTTGGCTCCTTGGCACATATCTTTAAGCAGTTGAAACATCCCTCATCGAGGTTTATATGTACAGTTGTTCTTTTTTTCGGCCTTATAGGTTCAAGGTTGTTGGCATTTTTGCATTTCATATTGCACGCATGGCGTTGGAAGTGCGGCGGACATCTCGATGCGATTGCTTCGCCCAGCGGAGCCCCTAACCTTCGGCGTGAGACGTGCAGCTTTAGATCACTTAAAACGAGAAGCCTTCAAGTTCCAATGTCGATTTTTAGAGCAATACGGTTGTATTCTGACAGGGTTGCTCCTTTGGTGAGCCTTCCAAGGTTCCTTTCCTGCTATGCAGGCTATCTGAGGAAGAGAAATCGTCATGTCCTGCAAGGGTCAGGACTGGGTAAGTAGTTTTGAGAGATGCTTGTTCAGCTTGAGTTGGCTTCTACAATTTCAGTTGCAGGCAATTCAAATCCAGTCCAGTTGTGCAATGTGGTCCGCAGATGTGTATTTTCTGCCATGATCCAGTTTCTCCTTCATATTTGGGTCGCTTCGCGACGACAACCGCCCGCACCAGTGGCCCTCAGAGAGGGAGAGGATACCAGAAGTCAATAAATCACTCCATTTTTGGACCCTCTGATAAATCGTTCGATTATGTCTTACTTGCAAGTTGCAAGCATTGTTGGATCTATTTTTCAACCCCCTTGGCATTGTACATTTTCAGGCGGTCGAAAAATGGAGGGATTCTGTGATTGTGTACAACAAGCCATACAATGTGCATGATCGAGACAAAACTCAGAGATGAACGCAGCATGACGCAGATGAATAAAATAGAAGTATCGACAATCACGCTTGTGGACCCTCTTACAAATGGTTTAGTTATGTCTAAGTTGCAACATGCAAGCATCGTTTGATGTATTTTTCGACCCCTTGAAATTGTACATTGTTCAGCGGGTCCAAATTGTATAATATATATATATATATATTACTTTTCAGGCACTTTGTACAACAAATTTTACACTTGCAACCAACTGATGCATACGATACTATAATATCACAACATAGACTGTTGAGAGGAATCGTTTGTTTGCTTTTCAAGAACTTGGTGATGCAAAGGACACGAGAATGAGAAATATAGTCAGACATAGATGGTAGTAAAAACCATGTGTTTTTAAATGTATTCTCCCACCCCCACCCCTCATCAAATGCAGCCCCTAGTTAAAGCTATATAGCGATGAATGCTTTGTAACAGTGTCACGCAAGTGTGGGTGGATTATGTGTCCTTTCTGCACTCCACAGTTGCCAAGGATCAAAGCCAACATCAAGTCTTCACCTGCACACTTTTTAGTTTCACGTTGCAATAATTTGCTATTTTCACCATCGCCCCGTTGTGTTGTCCTTTTGGGTTGTTGGACCCAAGACTGGCAAATTGATGCTATAGAAGTTTTTGGAAAAACGGGAGAGTTGGCTTGGAAGTGTTTTGCAGGAACTCATGTGGACATCCTCCCATGCTTGACTCCGAAGGCCACACTTTCGAAACTCTAACCATTCAATTTCACCGATTCAAGAACTGATTGCAATGGCAGGCCTTGGCAAATCAGGACCTTCAAGAGCCACAATGAACAAGGCCTTGACAGATTTAAGCCATGTGCAGGACTGTGAAGCTTCTCGCAAGTGCGCTGCCAGCACGAGCAGCGGTGCGACCAGCAGCACCAGCATGGGGACTCTTCCTGTGGAAAGTCAGGCCAGGCCAGATCAAAATTGCAATTGAAGTTGAAGCGCTTCGAGTTTCTTTTGAAGCCCAACTATATAGTATTGCAAATGCAGATTGATGTGGGTGCAAGGTTGTAAATGCACTGCGCAACACTTCAATCTTAACAAATGGTAATGTTGCTGATCTAGTACCTTGTCAGCATTGCTTTGCAAGTTTATATGCATTACACACATCACACAGATGCACCAATAACACTTGTCAACAAACCATGCAGGACTGCAAAAGATAACCTTTGCACCTTCCTCCAGAAATCGGGTAGGGGCATTGTTGAAAGTCTACAGGGTTTCGCACCAGCCTGTCAACCAGGCACATTCTCTCTCTCTCTCTCTCCCACACGCACACACACACACACACTTATGGATATGCGTACTGACTTGACAGCGGTGCCACACGCCGGCCTAGGTTACCATTTCCTAAGAGTACAGGTAAGGAAACCTGAAAAGGAAGTGGAGGTCCAACAAGTTCAGCGAGGCCATAAAGTCTAAAGGAACCACCGAACGATCGATCGACAGAATGACGTCGTCCGCTCACAGCTGCAAATCAAAACCAAAGCCCTACGCAACACCATGTCTTGAGGTTCTGGGCTTAGCCTCGTGCCATTCCGTTTTGAAAATTCAAGCAGGTACGTCAGAGTGGCCAACTCTGATTTCACCAGATCAAATGGGCGTCTTCGTTGGTAGCGGTCCCAAGTGATCTGCCGCTACCCCCTGCTGAAAAGGAAGAACGCAATCCAACTGGATCCCTGTGACTACAAGGGGCTGAACTGAAGGCGGTGCCACACGCCGGCCTAGGGTTCCATTTCCTAAGAGTACGAAAAATGCAGGTACGTCGGTGAGCGTCCCCACCGATATCAGTGTTCAATGCAAGCCTCTTCGTTGGGCTGGTACTTGCATGAACAACCAGCCCCCC
>CAXAMN010006469.1:266217-279409 GCA_963970005.1 Durusdinium trenchii | reverse complement strand
CCAAATGGGGAGACTTTGAGCTGCTGGCAAGACCAATTGCCAGCCCCGGGTGCCCCACACACGAAAATGTTGATTGGCCCAGCTGGAATAGGGATGGGCGTCGATAAAATACCCTGGTGTGGATTTGAAATAGGGAATGTCAGCGTGGTCCCAGCAAAGGGTCTGGTGGTGGAACCAAGATCGATAAAACCAGTGACGGGAAGGACCACAATGTCGACAGGCCCATTCCTCATGGGGGTTGGCGACGTGAAAAGATCCGCGAGCGCGGTTGTGGATCTGGTTGGCATATTCAGTGTAGTCCTCGTTGTATTGGTTTTCGATACGAGGAAGACCTGGAAGGAGGGCCGGATCCACTGCATTCATGTCAATGTAGGCGGTGGACCCCGGGGCCAAATCAACAACAATGGGTGCGCCATCAGGTCCAAGTGGGAGGGCCACCAAGCTAGAAATCTCCATCTGTTCCGGGGTCAAAGGGCAATCATCGGTGGGAGCCTGCGGTGGAGACGAACTCTCCGAAGGATTCTGGGTGTTGGCGTTCTGATCGTTGGTGTTCGCCATATCAGGCAAAGGAGCAAAAGAAGTCGAGTCAGAAGAGCGAAAATAGCGGGTCTGAACCAAAGGGCTGCGGAAGGAAGAAGAGGGACAACGCCGAGAAGAGAGAGAGAATGAGAAACGGAAAATTATGCAATGTGGCACATAAGAAGCAAAAGCCAAAGTTTTTCCTCTCGCGACGTCGAAAGAGTGGGGATGAAACTGAGAGATGATTGAATTAAGGCTTAGCCTCAGGTAGTCGAAAAGTCAAAGATGGGCGGGGAATGAGAAATGGTACCTGCTCCCCATTGGGTTTGACCATAAAGCCAACAAGAGGCCTGGGTGTAGGCTCGGTGGTAGAGCTCGAAGTAATCGTAGCCGTGCATGGAGGAAATGTGGACGAAGTCGTAGCGGAAGGAGAGGTCATCGTCATCCGTATTGAAGGAGGAGGCTCTGCAGGGCGAGCTTTCTTCGGGAGATTGGTGGAGATGATAACAGGTTCGTCAGGGTCACGAAGGTGTGAGGCAACTGAAGGACGAGGTCGTCTATAGTGCAGTTGCTTGATCGCGTAGTCATCGAGATTAGGACAAGTGAGACAAGAATTTGAGCCGAAAGACTGTATGGACAAGAAGGCAAAGAAATACGAATGGACAATGGAAAGAGCGTGAGATTGATGTGAAATGAGAAGTTGGAAAACAGCGTCCCTGGCTCTTTATCCGAAAACGTGAAGAGAGAAAGTCGAGCTGGTGAGTAGGCGACGGTGTAGATAGTAAAGAGTATCAGGAGTCAGCGAGTCGTTGGAGTTTCAGCCCAACGTGCTTGAATCTGGGACAGTGGGCGTTGCATCTTGTGTGCCACATATCGCCAACTGGGACGGAGTCGTTCATTGCATTTGGGACTGAGAAGGAGGTCATCATCTTTTGCACTCCAATCATCGAAGGAGGGAGGGAGAGAGGAGGAGGAGAGGAGGAAGATGGAAGGGAGGGAGAGGAAAATTGGGTGGGGTAGGGGGAGTGTCCGATCGATGATGTAGGCGACGGTGGAGGGGCCTGTTGTCTTTCAGAGATGGTGGTTGCTGTAGGTGAGGATGGAGCCCGGGAGATCCGCAAGGTGCCCAAGTGATAGAAGGGCACGTGGTCGTCAATAGCAGTGGTGAGGTCCGAGTAGCTGACAGTCTGGATGGGGCCGAAGTGGGGGCCAGGACGCTTGGTGACCGATCTTCTGGTGGCTGAATGATGTCCGCCAAAAGACGGAGCGCAGCTATGACGACGTTCAAGTGGGTCGCAACGGTGCCGATGGAGTGGGACGAGACATGTCCGAAAGGCTTGGAGTTTGAGCCGAAATACTGTAAAGGAGGGAACGGGGAGAAATATAGGAATGAAGAATGGGAAACCAGCTAAAAGAATAGAGAGCAAAGCGGCTTCCAGTTGCTGCACCAGGTGAGAAAGTGAGAAACCGACATTGCGAATGAATTGGTTGCCGAGGTAGGTGAAAGCGGTGACAAAGTTGATGAAGGAGTGGTAGAAGTTGGGTCATCGTGAAGTCCTTGTCGAGGTACTGCTGTGTGAGATCAATGAGTTGTGGGAATATGAGATCCCGAGGTCGAGTCAGACGGCAGATCAAGATTCCACGGGTGAAGAAGCCGGCGAGTGCCATCTGAGGAGAGCCGGCTGTGCGGTTGCTCCGAATCAAGGTGAGGTGAGGTGGTTGGCGAAAAGTGATAGTACGTTGCGATGTGGAAAGGATGAAGCCAAGTAGGGTATCCTCAGGGACAAACTCCATTTCCAGCGGTCTGCCATAGAAGAAAGGTTGAGCGATGGAGCGGAAGGAGTCCGTATGTAGCATATGTGTAGGTCCGAGGAAGAAGACATTGTCCACGTAGCGTGCCCGTAGTGCCAATCCTGTGGCATAGCGCCAGGAGAAGGTAGGAAATGAGCGCAGGAAACAATATTCCCTGAAAAGTGCAACCGCACTGCATAAGGCAGGGGCCAAAGGTGAACCCATCGATGCTCCTTGACATTGCCGGAAAACGGTGAGTCCCGCGGTGGGGTAGGAAGAGGCCAGGAGGTGAGTGACAAGGTCCGGCAGATCACGTAGGTGTATGTGGTGGTAGGAACGAGAGGTCTTGCGCCAGCGACCGCGGAAGCGTTCTTGATGGTGTTGGGCAACGCTGAGTACAGGGTCGTCGCGGAGGTCCAAGCCTTGGAGAGAGGCGTACCGTGTGATCAGAAACTCGACAGTGGAGATCATGCGAGGATGTGTGACGAAATTGAAGAAGCCGGCAATGTCCTGTTGATAGAGGACGAAAACTCTGCAGTAGTCGCCAAACATGACGAAGAAGTGGAAGAACGTCAGAGAGTGATGTGAGGTCAGGGAAGACGATTTGGAGGAGACAATAAATGGCGGAAGCCACCGTCTGACTGAGTGGGGCGCTGACTGTCTGAGTGTAAGACACGATCGGGCGTGCCTTGTTCCAATCACGAGAGTATTTTGGTAGGATGTAAGCGGAAGGTAGTCGGCGATCCCAGTGAAGGCCCCAGCGATATCGGGCCAAAGGTCTCGAAGTCGAGTTTTGATCAAGAGAATACCATGTCGTAGTGGTTGGAAAGCAGGTGTGGAAGTGGTAGGTGAAGGAACGAAGGTTTTGCACAGGAGGTGGTGGTAGTGGCAGGGACAAGTGAGTACGGCTGTGTGCGGGAAGTGGTCACCAGGACCATCCACAAAGTCTTTGGTGTAGCGGCGAAAAACTTGGATCTTGGAGTGCGACCATCCTGTGGGATGGGTGGAGTGATGGTGTTGATGACGTTCCCATTCTTGCCGGAAAAAGTGTTGCCATTCAACTTGGAGCCGAGTAGGAAGGTTCCACGCCCGAAGCCAACGTTCCATCTGTGTCGCGGAGTGATTCAGGAAATATCGTTCTTGGGGCCAAACTGTGTCCTGCAGATTGGCTTCGGAAAGGAGAAAGCCAGGGAAAATGTCGGAAGCGAAGCCGATCACGTGTCCGGAGTCAGGATGTCGAGCAAAGTCAGAGCGGATCCGGTGACAAACGCATTTCGGAGAGGCTTCAGGAGTCCACTGGCGTAGAAAGTGGCGGAAGGTGAAGAGGTAGCGCTCCCGTGTGTGGGTCTTAACCTCGATGATGGGTGAAGCGGGAACTTGTAGTGGTGGAAACAGTTGGGAGTTCAGTTGCAGAAACTCCCGAAAGAATCGGCGACAACGTTGAAGGAAACCGTGGGGGAGTTGAAATAGACGTAGAGTGGCTTGAGTGGGTGGAATCATCAGTTTTCTGAATCGGAAGACCATTTTGAGTTGGGCTGAAGCTCTGGATCTCCAAGGTTCATCAATATGGAAGTGCTGGGACCACAGTAGATAGAGGAACTCCGTGGATGCTGAATGACTGCGGAGGGTCTGGGAGGTGTAGAACTTCTCTTTGGTGTCACTCCCGAGTCGATGTAGGAGGTGAAGAACGACCGAGGTCTTAAGAAGGTGAAGATCCAATAGACATTCCTGAGCGTGTCGGCGTTCAAGGCGAGGATGGTGGCGATGAAGACGTGTGATGCCAATAGGGCCTTGGCGGGTTGTAGGGATGTTGTACTGAGGGCGATGGAGTCCGTGTCGACGGAGGAGCGGGTTGATCCAAGGATGATTGAGTTGAGGACGAAAATGTTGTTGAAAGGAAATCTCGGTGGATCGAGTGGTCAAAGTGTCAGAAGTGAACTGGAGAGGAACAGCAGCATGTTGAAAAAAGGTGCGGGTCCGCTTCCAGTAGCGGAGAGCGGGTTCGTAGTAGGCGGTGATGCCGCTGCAGAGTTGTCTATATTTGCGTTTGCGGGACATCTCCCGATCGAACAGGGAAAGTATGCTGCTGCCGATGTAGTAGGCGTGGCGGTGAGGATGGAACCGAAGGTAGACGACGTTGGGTTGAAGGTAGTCCTGAAGGTAAAGTTGTTGGCGAGGTCGAAGTCAATGCAGCAAAGGAAGAAAACGGGTTCGACGAGCACCTGCGGGAAGGGTGCGAAAAAGGATAAGGCGGCAAAGTTGACCTTTCAAAAAGACCAGGGGGCGAAGCTCCAAATAAGTAATTTCACAATGAGCATCCACAAGGGTGAAGAATTGTAGGAAAAGACGAAGAGCGCGAACAGGAATAGGTGTTGAAAGAGAGGGGAGCAGCCTTGAGAAATGGTCGTGGTCACAAAATTCCGCAGGGTAGTGATGGAGGAACCGTCAGGCGACCAGGGCGTTCGCCGTGGCCAACATACGAATCAAAGCATTCTGGGAGGCACTCAGGGCAACTTTGGGGTCCCAGCCCCAGGCAATGGTCAGGCGACACAAGTTGGGAAGGTCCAGTTTGTCGGCCTTGAGATTGGTGATGATGGAGTCAATCTCTTTGGCGATCTCCTCCAGCTTGGACAATCGAGCCCTGTCCTTGATGTTGGCCTGATCCACTTGTCGATCTCAGTCTTGGTAGCTTTCGTTGGTGCGTTGTCTTCCAATACTGGTCGATGGGTGCCGACAATGTAGGCATGAAGGGGGTCAGCAGGAGCGGCAGGGGTCGAGGTAGACTTCTCCAGATCCATAGGTGAAGCTTCGAAGTGGCTGTCCAAAGTGCGTCCCGAACGAGGCGGAGCCGGTGGGGTAACACGAGGTTTGGACTTGTCCATGCGAAGGCGTTCGCGATCAGCTGGAGTTTCCGGATCAGTGGGGCTCTCAACCGGGGAAGGAGGATGGCCAGTGGCAGCCTTGAGTTTCTCGTTCTCTTTGAGAAGTTGTTCAACTTGGTCCTGAAGGGCTTCAGTTGTGTTCTTGGGCATCTGGTCCCGAAGAACATCGAAGACACGATCGGCGAGGCGGTCCAAGCCTTTGCGCTTCTCATCCCAGTCGTCCTTGAGGGAAGCAGGGTGAAGGTGACCGATGATGTGGGCGATGTCGACATCGGGCCCTTGGTGATTCCGGAACCCCTCGAACTGGACTAATCGGCCATCCAATTCTCTTGCCTGCGACTGAGCGCGTCAATAAGACGTACATCCTCATGGTTGATGATCAATATGAAGTTCACGACTCCAAGCAGTTGCGATGACGCGACGAGGAAAAGTCAATTTGTATTCCTGTTGTCGATCGAGGTAAATGTCATCGGGGGTCCAGGCTTTGGGTAGAGGATATCGAGCCTCGAAGGTGTTGGAAGAGGAAGGAGTCTCAACCGGTAGGCCTGTGGATTTCCTGCGTGGAGATCGGGAACGACGGGAAGTGCGACGATCACGTTTTCCTCGACGGCGATGAGGTTCAGGAGAGCTGCTCGTAGAACGCCCACGGGCCTTGGTGAGCGGAGGTCAAGAACAGCGAGATGTAGGAGCAAAGGGGCGAAAAAGGAATTTCACCAATTGAGAACTGAGGAAGAAGGCGGCGGCAAGGTCGAAATGCGAACGAAAGAAAGAAGATGCAATGAAGAAAACTGTGCAGGAAAGAAAGAAAGAAAGGGAAAGAAAGGTGCACTTTTTAGACACATCGCAGTGGTCTGAGCGTAAAAAGGTACGGCAAATAACTACCCAAAATCAAAGCTCAAGAAGCTGGCTCAGGAGGAGTAGGTGAGGGGACCTCAGTGGAGTCTCGCGGAGTCGTTGCAGGTGCGGTATAGTTCAGAGAGTAGAGGTCGTCGAGCCACGGGAGTCACGGGAGGAGGTGGTCCAAGGGGTAGAGGTAGACGAACCCGGAAGTGGTGGTAGGACGTTAAGCGGGGGAGGTGTGCGAGATCGAGAGCGTGTAGGTGTCGGTGTGGTAATAGGTGGTGGTGTAGCTGGAGTGGCCGGAGTAGGCGGTGACTCAGGTGGTGTGTTGGAGTCGAAGTTGCGATGCGGTTGTCGACGGGAAAGTAAAGCCTCATCAGCTGTAGTGCCAAGGTTGTAGTTCTCTTCTGGAGTACCCAATGCACGGAGGAAGCCGTTGGGGTTGACACGGTATTGTCCAAAGGTGGTTGAAGCTTCTGCAAAGGGAACAGTAAAGAGATACCCCGAGCGATCCGACGTTGTAGGATGTTGAACTCATGAATAGCGCGACGCATCTGAATGTAGATGTTCCGGGCGGAAATGGTCTCAAAGTATTCATCAGGTGGGACCTCTTGAGACACGATAGGGTGGGCGCAAAGAGCCTCCGTGGCCCAAGCTGCCAGACAAATCATCCAATGGAGCCAAAGAAGTTCAGGCTGGCGGTGAGGTTGAGGTCGTACATTCCCAGGTGGAGGGCTGACCGGAATAGCATTGGGATTGAAGACGGCCTGGCGAGGGGGCGGGGCAGTGGAGGCGGCGAGTAGACCCGTGGGAGGAGGATCCACGAGTGCGAATAAAGGACGAAAAGACAAACTGAAAACGAGCGCCTGAGTCAAGTGAGGCTGCGGAAAGGAAAAGGAATAAGGAATGTCGCGGTCAAGCAGGGGTAGGGTGAGGGGAAGTGTGGAAGAGGAACAGTGGGAAAACTCGAAAAAACTCAAAAAGAAATAGAAAGAGTGATCGCAGCAAGTAAATAAGCATGTCGCGCATTTTGTCGTGGGGAGAGCGATGGAAGAAGGCAGCTTGTGGCCCTGGTGAAAGCTAGGATGGAAACTCTGTACTGAAGGACGAAGGGCCCGGACCATAAGGATGAGGTAAATGTGGTAATGTAGAATCTCCCGGTGGCCAAGGTTGGGTTGGCAGAGCATGAGGTGGGTATAAAGCCAATCGGTGCAGGAGCTGGTTGGCAATCGAAACTTCTTCGAGGCATGTAGATCACGAAGAATTTGTTCCAAATCTGCTGGAAGTCCGGGAGGGAAGGTAGTCGTATAAGGCATCTCACCTCCAGAGAACGAGAAATCGAATCCATAAGCGAGCGGCGGGAGATCAGGAGGTTGATGATCCCCAAGGTGGCCTGCTGAGGATGAGTCTCCAATGTAGTCCAAAAGGAGGCTTCCATGGCTGTACGAACCGTGGGAGGTACAGGTGCAGGTAAGTGGGATCTCGGGTCAAGCTTGAGCCAATGAAGGGGAAAGTGGAGAGAGAGCAAAATGTGAATAGACCGATAAAATGGTGGAGGTGTGGAAAAAGGAAAAGAATTTGAGAAAAAATCGAAAAATGCGAAAAGCAGCAAGGTTTTCCAAGGGAAGAGCGGTCCGATGGCAGAAAATAGCGAACTCAAGTCGCAACGCTGCTAAGGGCTATAGTACAGCTGGATGTAGATGATGAGGTCGTAAAGGAAGATCAGCGCGACGAAGGCCATAGGAGGGCAACTCTTCCGTACTGATGAACAATCCAGCATTTGAATCTGACTGACCGAGCTGCGGCACTTGTACCTGCGGTCCGATTTATTCCTGATAACATCGTAAAAATGGCTGGCGAGGGCATCGCATGGAAGACCACCTGTTTTCACAACGTAGTGAGTGGCCTGGCGGGAGAAGCACTCTCCAGCCACGAAGCATTTCCGGGATGCAGAGCGGCCACCAAAGCCACAGGCAACATGTAAAGAGCATTGGAGTTCGGCAGTCACTTGACCGGTAATGTCGGAGTTGATCCTGTTGTCTTCGAACTGGCCATGACCCGGATAGCAACACCGGCAATAGAATCCCAAGCTGGGAAAAAAGTTTGATTCACGAGCGTGCTTCCAAGAGCTGGGTCGAATGACACCGTCCGTAAGGATCCCTTGTAGAGAAACTGGTGGACAATTGTGAACGAAGGTGTAGACGGACTGGTGTGGGGTCCAGCGGAAGTACTCGGATTTGGGATAGTCCAACTTGAGCAATAACAAAAGCGAACTCTGGCATGGAAGTTTCCCCCATAGGAAAATGGGATTGCGTTCAATGATGCGAGGCGCATGGGCAATGTGCGTCATGAAGTTGCCGAAATGCTCGCTCCAGGATGTGGGAGGAATCCGACGGAGAGCTGTAGGAAGGAGGCGAATGAGTTCTTGGATGGTGGTGTCCACGAGGGTGCGCGGTAGAACCTCAGGAGCCTCGCATTCCTCCCAGCTGCAGGGACGAGAGGGGTGATTGATGAGCTCATCCCGGTACTGGTCAACGGTGTTGAGAAAATCAATCCAGTCGTGAGAGCCATGTTCATGAATATCCATCCATAGGTCATGCGATCCCGAAGGGCGAATGTGGAGCCAAAACGGTGTAGTCCAAATGTGTTGTTGGGGACCGGGACTGAGGCGGATTTCGGCAATATCTCCCATCAAATAGACCAAGTTGCCTGAATGTTCCAAGCGAGTGGGGGAAGTATGCTCCAGGTTGGAGGGTTGGTCGGCCCGGCGGGAGGAGCGGTTGGTTGGAGTGGATTGAGCCTGGTCCGTGGTGCGGGCAGCGGGAGGAGGTGCGAAAAGACGGGTTCTGGATCTGCCGTGGTGTTGGAGAGGTTGGCTGGGTCGGGTGGTGTGGTGGAAAGGCCAGCGTTGGAGGTGGACGTGGGTACAGGTGTAGGAATGGGCAAAGTGGTAGGAGCCGGTTGTGGGAAGTAAAGTTGAAAAGGTGGGAGTATGTAGTAGACCCAGGGCGGTGAGGAGCTCGTGGGTGTAGTGAATGGCGGTGTGATTCACACGAAGTGCGAGTAATAGGGTACTATCCAGCCCTTCTAGTTGTGCTCGGAGGTGTGGGTGAGTCACCCGATCGAGAAGCGGAGTGGAACGAAGAGCGAGGGGTTGGTGAAGAATAGTGTGGATGTGGGCCAAGGATGCATGTACGTGAAGAAGTTCCCGGTGTAGGACTGCCTGTGCAACAAGAGAGATACCTGGAGTCGGAGCGAGGCCGCAAGGCGGGGAGGTCGCGCCGGACATGGCTCGAAGTAGGGCAGGATGGTCGAGTCGGATCGAATCGAATCGGACGGTGTGCTCAGAGCCAAGGATGTTAAAGAGAGAAATCAACATGTAACATGAGTAAATGTGTGTAGGTGGCCAAACAGAGTGAGGAAAGGATAACCTTTTGATCGAACGCCGAGTGGAAGCTGTGTGAGACCTGTACCGGGGAAGTGCAGGAGATCGGGATCGATAGCATGTCATCCTCGTCGATGTCGTAGCTGGGTGTAGTGCCAAAGGATAGGAGTTGAGGCGAGGGGGAGTAGTCAGAGCAGGAGGCTGTGGTCCGGTGGTAGATGTCAAAGTAGGCGTCGAAGGAGCCGGCGGAGGCGAGGGTGGAGAGAAGATCAAACGTGGCGTGAAGGAGGAAAAAGAAGCAGGCGGAGCTGGTGTGTCCAAGAAGGTGGTCTGGCCGCGCAGCTCAGCAATCAATCGGGTGTGTTCTCGGTCAAAATGAGTAAGATGTAGTAAGCCCAGAGCACTGAAGAGTTGGTCCGTGTAGGCGAGAGTGGTGCAGGTGGCTCGTTTGATCTGATCGATACTGGCATCCAGTCCACGAAGGTGAGCGAGAAGACGAGGACAAGTGATGGTGTCCGCGAGGGGAGGAGCTAAAGTGTCCCAGGGTCGTAGAATCGTGAGGATCAGCTGCAAGGAAGAGTGTATATGGAAAAGTTCCCGATGTAGGACGGCGTGAGCTGCAATAGGTAGTCCTTCAATGGGTGCAAGTCCTGCAGGAGGAGGAAGTGATGTAGGGATCGGTAGATTCATGGATGTCGAAGTCGAAGAAGACATGGCGGCGACAGGGACGGCGAACGAAGGGGGGTGAAGACGTAGAGAAAAAACCGAGAGAAACGAGCTACACCCAAGGGAGAACAAGGAGTGAATAATGTAAGTGCAGTACCATGGAGTCAAAATTGAATCAAAATTGAAGGTGGAAACTGTGGCGTGTTTTCAAGGCGGTCCAGTCGAGAGTGAAATATCCCTCGGATTCAAACGAGGACGGGAACGAGAGCGGGATCGATTCATAGTGGCTCTGATCTCAGCGGGAGAAAGGGGTCGATCCGAAGTAGCAACGACAAAACCGCGTGTAGGTCGTGTGGTAGAAGAAGTCCGTGTTGTCAGCGTGGTGTCATCATCTGGAGTAAGACTGGTAGTAGTCGGTCGCCTCGTCGAATGAGATCCTAAAGCTGGAGGACGAATCGAAGGAAGACGTGGGTCCCGGAAAGTGGTGGTGCCACGTAGTTCTGCGTCTAATTGAGAAGTGTCAAAGTTCAGAGCGTGGACCAGACCAAAGGTAGTAAGTAAGCAGCTCTTGAGTGTAGTAAAGACCGGTATGGATGGCCTGAGTCGCTTGTCGAATGGCGGAATCAAGTCCTCGAATTTGTACCTGAAGGTGGGGCGATGTGACATAGTCCAAAAAGGTTGGAGAGAGGATGGAAAGTCGAGTACGAAGTAGGGAGGTGGTAAGGTCCAACAATGCGTGTACGTGAAGAATTTCACGATGAAGGATGGCCTGAGCCCTCATCGGTATGCCTTCCACTGGGGCGAGACCGGCAGGAGAAGAGGACATGGCTGGAGGAAAAGAGCTCCACACTGGAAGACTAAGGCTCGAACAGGTTCCAATGAACCTCAAAAGTACTACAGTCGCTCTGACCACGTTGAGGCGTTAAGCCAGCTTGGACCGCTGCGGTCACGTAGAGGCATGAGCCAACTTGGAATTCCAAAATGAGACAAAAATCTGAGTTCTCTCGGCCTAGGCCACCTACGCTCGCTGCGAGCTGCTCTGTATCCGGGCAATGGCTACGTTCGACAAACACCCGTTCGACGGGTCCACGGGAGGCACTCTACGGGCTCATCCCGGGTTGGCGCAAGGCCAAACACACTTATGGATATGCGTACTGACTTGACAGCGGCGCCGCACGCCGGCCTAGGTTACCATTTCCTAAGAGTACAGGTAAGGAAACCTGAAAAGGAAGTGGAGGTCCAACAAGTTCAGCGAGGCCATAAAGTCTAAAGGAACCACCGAACGATCGATCGACAGAATGACGTCGTCCGCTCACAGCTGCAAATCAAAACCAAAGCCCTACGCAACACCATGTCTTGAGGTTCTGGGCTTAGCCTCGTGCCATTCCGTTTTGAAAATTCAAGCAGGTACGTCAGAGTGGCCAACTCTGATTTCACCAGATCAAATGGGCGTCTTCGTTGGTAGCGGTCCCAAGTGATCTGCCGCTACCCCCTGCTGAAAAGGAAGAACGCAATCCAACTGGATCCCTGTGACTACAAGGGGCTGAACTGAAGGCGGTGCCACACGCCGGCCTAGGGTTCCATTTCCTAAGAGTACGAAAAATGCAGGTACGTCGGTGAGCGTCCCCACCGATATCAGTGTTCAATGCAAGCCTCTTCGTTGGGCTGGTACTTGCATGAACAACCAGCCCCCCTGCTGGAACAACAGTTAGAAAGTAAGAAAGCAAGCCGAGCAAATCCAAAAGGATCCCTATGATTCCAAGGGTTACACACACACACACACGCCTCCCCGAAGGGAGGCATGTGTGACCTCCATCCTGCCCGGAAAGGAGGTAGGCACATGTGCACGCAAAAAGGGACAGATGAAAATGAGAAGGACAAGACAGACAAAGGTGTGTGTGGTTGCCGATGAAAAGGAACCAAGTGAAGAGGGACAACCGATGAGCCAAACCTCATTGTAACGAACCTGGGCCACCTGAACCTCGCTGTAAGTAAAGTACGCGTGCGTGTATGTGTACAAACTAAGGTCCGGACGATAGTGCGCGCGAAGGAAAGAAAGGATGAGGATGAAGAGACATGAAGACAGAAAGACATGAAAGAAAAGAGGAAAAAAACCGTCTGTGGGGGCGATGAAAGGGGAACCAAATGAACGGGAACAAACCGATGACAAACCAAACCTCATTAGAAAAACCTGTTGCAGAAGCCTAGTTTGCTTGTAAACACGTCGCGCGCGAGGAAAGAGGGGGCAGGGGGAGGAAGAAAAGAGAGGGAAAGAAAGAAGGAGACAAAGGTGCTCCCGGCTACGACACATGCGTCCAGGGACACACCAAAAAGAAGGGAGAAGGAAAGAAAGAGAGAGGGAGAGAAAGGGAGAGGAAAGGAAGGTGTTCCCAGCTACGAACAATCGTCCAGGGACACACCAAAGAAGGAAAGGGGAGACCCTGAGTATTACATTCAGGAAAACACCAGAAAGTAAAGAGAGAAAGGGGGGAGGGCAGGGGGAGAGGGGAGCTAAGTTCTCCACAGGTTCCAATGAACCTTAAGCTGGCTTTGACCGCTGTGGTCACCTTATGCCTTGCCGAAATGGCTGGCTGCTTTGACCGCTGCGGTCACGTAAAGGCATGAGCCAACTTGGAATTCCAAAGATGAGACAAAATCATCGTACGTACGGCCTAGGCCACCTACGCTCGCTGCGAGCTGCTCTGTATCCGGGCAGTGGATACGTTCGACGTACACCCGTTCGACGGGTCCACGGGAGGCACTCTGCGGGCTCATCCCGGGTTGGCGCGAGGCCAAACACACTTAGGATAGGGTGTACTGAACTGAAGGCGGTGCCACACGCCGGCCTAGGGTTCCATTTCCTAAGAGTGCGAAAAATGCAGGTACGTCGGTGAGCGTCCCCACCGATATCAGTGTTCAATGCAAGCATCTTCGTTGGGCTGGTACTTGCATGAACAACCAGCCCCCCTGCTGGAACAACAGTTAGAAAGTAAGAAAGCAAGCCGAGCAAATCCAAAAGGATCCCTATGATTCCAAGGGTTACACACACACACACACTTGAGAAGGTTGCTCCGTGGAGCTTGTCTTCAGTCAGTTCGCGGTGAGCATT
>CAXAMN010006469.1:253532-266207 GCA_963970005.1 Durusdinium trenchii | reverse complement strand
CCCCCCTGCGTCTGTACAAGGTGGAAAAAGGCGGTCAGAGATAGATAGATAGATAGACCTTCGAAACAGGGGTTGACACACACGCACTTAGGATATTGTGTACTGAACTGAATGTGGTGCCACACGCCGGCCTAGGGTTCCAGTTCCTAAGAGTACCAGTAGGGAACCAGCGAAACCTGGGGGTCTTCAAACGGAGAGGTGGCCCAAAGAGGAAGGAGCCGAACGACGAACGAACAGGCTGACGACGTTCCGCTCGCATCTGCAGTGCAAAGAAAAACAACAAGACATCTGAGTATCGAGGTTCTTGGCTTGGCCTCTTGCCATACGGAAAGTGGAAAATTGCAGGTACGTGACTCTGGCGTCCCAGAGTCATATCACATCCGATCAGCAGTGTCTTTGTTAGGCAGTGACTGCTGAAAGGACCACTGCCCCCCTGCAGTAAAACAAATGCAAAAGCATCCCTATGACTCCAAGGGTGACACACACACGCCTCCCCGAGGGAGGCAAGATTTTAAGCTCCGCGCCAAAGGTGGGGTGAGATTTCAGTGAGGATGGTTGGTGCGGTTGCCAGCTGCACAGTAAAAGGCCCAGGCACCCCTGCACGCGGTTATCCAGTAGGGTGTAAACCCCGGCGTAGGGAAGGGACAGGAAAGGCGTGTGGATGCGCAGGAAGAGGAAGAGCAAGAAACGGAAAAGAAGTGACCGTTTCTTGTAACCTGGAGGAAGGATGGTTGGTGCGGTTGCCAGCTGCACACTGAAAGGCCCAGGCACCCCTGCACGCTGTTATCCGGTAGGGTGTAGACCCCGGCGTAAGGAAGGGAAAGGAAAGGTTGAAGGCCTGTGTGTGGCAAGGTGAAGGCGGCGAGGCCGGTAGGAGAGAGCTGCATAGCGGCGGGAGGCGCAGGGAGAGGGAGAGGGAGAGAGAGAGAGAGAGAGAGAGAGAGAGAGAGAGCGAGAGGGAGAGGGAGAGTGAGAGAGAGAGAGAGAGTGAGAGAGGCGCTCCCAGCTACGAGCCCAGCGTCCAAGGACACACCAAACAAGAAAAGGAATGACGATGGTGTTCCCAGCTACCGCTCAAGCGTCCAAGGACACACCCGTCAAGAAAAGGAGAGAGAGCGAGAGAGAGAGAGAGAGAGAGAGAGAGAGAGGTGTTCCCAGCTACGAATCAAGCGTCCAGGGACACACCAAAGAGGAGCGGGGAGTGGAGAAGGAGGAATCAACTGAGATACTAAGGCTCCAACAGGTCCCAATGGACCTTAAACTTGCTTTGACCGCTGTGGTCACCTTGTGCCTTGCCGAAATGGCTGGCTGCTTTGACCGCTGCGGTCACGTAAAGGCATGAGCCAACTTGGAATTCCAAAGATGAGACAAAGATCATCGTACGTACGGCCTAGGCCACCTTCGCCCGCTCTGGGCATCTACATCTCCGGGCAGGGGAGATAACGACGTACACCCGTTCGACGGGTCCACGGGAGGCACTCTGCGGGCTCATCCCGGGTTGGCGCAAGGCCAAACACACTTAGGATATTGTGTACTGAACTGAATGCGGTGCCACACGCCGGCCTGGCCCAAAGAGGAAGGAGCCGAACGACGAACGAACAGGCTGACGACGTTCCGCTCGCATCTGCAGTGCAAAGAAAAACAACAAGACATCTGAGTATCGAGGTTCTTGGCTTGGCCTCTTGCCATACGGAAAGTGGAAAATTGCAGGTACGTGACTCTGGCGTCCCAGAGTCATATCACATCCGATCAGCAGTGTCTTTGTTAGGCAGTGACTGCTGAAAGGACCACTGCCCCCCTGCAGTAAAATAAACGCAAAAGCATCCCTATGACTCCAAGGGTGACACACACACACACACGCCCTTAGATAGAAAGCTCAACAGGTGGAGTGTTTCAGAAACTGGATCACGAGTGCATTAGACGACCTGGCAAATCACCTGGGGAAATGGCCCTGTGCAAACGGCACGGCGATGGGTCAGAAGCAGTATTGTTTCACGGCTGTGCAAGCAGGTACGCTGGGATGATCAGTCCTAGTGCCACCAAGGCTTAGAGAGTGTCTTCGTTGGTGGTAGACTCTCTGCCTTGCTACCACCCCCTGCTGTTAAACAGTTGGAGAAGGAAATCCATGGAAGACCCTTACATACAGGGTGTGACAAGCTTCGATAGAGTTTCATTCTGAAAGATAGTCCCGGAAGCTAGTTACTGAATACTTGCGCTTTAGCACTTGACTCGACAAGCGCAAAGGTGGCAGGTCAGCGTACTTGTAGGTGTTTTAGCAAGGCATTCCGGAAACTAGTTACTGAATACGTAGCACTTCTGAATCAACGGCGTGCGTAGACAGATAGGTTACATAAGGGAGGGAGACAAGTGAACCTCCTGTTTTGTAACTGGAGTAGATTAAAAAGCAGGTACGTGGGACTGGCCAAGTCCCACATCGTGCGATATCACCCAGCTTCATTGGTCAAGGTTGGTGATTTCGCTCCTTGACCCCCTGCTTGATACAATGAAATCAAAGTGGGCCCTTAGGGACAGGGCAAAGCGCCGCAGAGCGGCGCGCGCTGGCGTGATGAAGGTAACAGTGCAGTAGACAGCTTAAGAGCTACTTAGGTTCTAAAAGGTGAATACTTCGCCCTTGACTGGAGAAAACGAGTACTTAGCACTTGACTAAAGAAAGGCCTGGTTACAAACCTAAAAAAGCCTCTAGCCAAAAGGCAAACCTAGAAAGAGAAACGAAAAAGCAGGAGAGAAAGAAACGAAACCGAGGGGCAGGGAAACGAGCCTCAAGAGCAACCTAACAAGCCTGAAGAAACACCAAACAAACGAAGAAACCGCAAGGGAGAAAGAGGGTGGGGTGGGGGTGGGGTTCATTCTCCGTAAGCCCGGCGGCGTTGATTCTCCGTGAGCCCGGCGGCATAGATTCGGTTGATCCGTGCAACGGTGAGATAATCCACGAAGCAAAATTGTGAAGCTGGTAAAGATAATCCCAATGGCTTCGGCGCCCCTTGCGGGGGTCACACTACGCACCCGAGTGGGAAAGCGTAGCAGAACACATTTCGATAGAGTTTCATTCCGAAAGATAATCCCGGAAACTAGTTACTGAATACTTAGCACTCTTCTAGTTACTGAATACTTAGCACTTGACTCGACAAACGGAAAGGTGGCAGGTCAGCGTACTTGTAGATGTTTTAACAAAGGCATTCCGGAAACTAGCTGCCTAATACTTAGCACTCCTGAATTAGCGGCATGCATAGATAGGTAGGTTCCATAAGGGGGCGAGACAAGTGAATCGCTCTAAGTAGGTAAAAAAAAAGTAAAACTTTCTGGTTTGTAGCTATATAGAGTAGATTAAAAAGCAAGGACATGGGACTGGCCAAGTCCCACATCCCGCGATATCACCCAGCTTCATTGGTCAAGGCTGGTGATATCGCACCTTGACCCCCTGCTTGATGAAATGAAATGTGAGTGGCCAGACTGTTCTGCCCCAACACTTGTGGACGCAGAAAACAATTCAACAGATTGAATAGACCGACTTGCCTGAAAAACTCATGAGCAATAAACAGACCAATGATGTGGATATATTTGCAGTAGCGATGGGCTCCATGCGGTGAACATGTAGCTGCAGCAGATTGGTTGATTGGTCTCGAACAGCTGCCCTCAGGATTGGGTTGAGGATCAGTGAGTTGATAGGAACACAAAGAAGGAACTAGGGTGTGAAGTTGGAGATGTTCAATTGCAGTCGTATCATTGTTTTTCAAACAGTTGTCATGTTGACATGGGCTATGGGCTGGACCTGCCTGGGCATGATTTGCACACATAGTCGTGGGAAAACAAATGCCGCAAAACGATAAGGTTTATCAGTAGTGAGCTTGGTCCTGGAGGGAGAAGGAGAGAGCTCACAGGCTCTCTGATTATTTATTTTTTCCTTTGTTTCTCGTTCAAAAAATGTCTTTACAGTTGGGGCATGTTGGTGCCACGTCGAAACCGCACACTTGAACTTGCAACACTTTGCTTTGTTTGCATGGGGCTGTGGGTGTTGTTTTTGGTGCTTCACACTTGTCAATCTCTAGAAATTGAAGTGTTGCAGCACCACTGCTTTTGCCAGGGTGCCATGGTTGTCGCAAGCACCAGCCAAGCTGGGCGGTTCAGCATGAGCAGTGGGAGCCGCGGTTGCATTGGAGCTCGATGGCGTTTCTGTTATTTGTTCCGCCTTTGCTTCTTCCAATGTGGATGTATTCACACAATCAATATGTGCACACTCACATGGGTATTGTGCACAATCAAGCAGCTGCTCGGCCTTTTGATTGTAAGGAGTTCTCCAGGCGTTCTGGCCGAGGACCATCATGTTCTCGACTTTAGCGCTATTCTGCTATTGTGATATGATTTCGCAAGGGAAGGCCAATTGTTCTTCGCCTCAACATCGTAGGCTTGTGCAGATTGCAGGAAGGCTATTGCCAGAAGAGCTTTGGGCAGCGGGGCCCGCAGGCGGGTAAGTCTGGAAGTTTATGTGGAGGAAAAGTAGATGATGCCTGTGATTGAGGTTCCAGTCTTTGGGAGTGGCGTTAGCACTTTCTGGGGTAAGCATGCTAGGAATGTTGCGTTTCTAGCAATTGATGGATGGTGTAGTGTAGGGTGTTTGTCAAGTCCTCCTGCAGCCAGCAGTGCCAGCAGTATGCAAAAGATGCACCCACGAGTTGCTTTGGTGGAGTTGACAGCTGATTTGACTGCGATTCTACAGACTTTAGTCAGACTTTGGTGAGACCAAAACAAGCAGTTGTGGCGACAAGCGACAAGCAGTTGTGGTGCCAAGTATTGCTAGAAAGAGCACCCAATGTTTGCAAGTCCATAGGTCAGGATGGTCCAACAACAAACAAGCAAGACCCAGCAGCATATTCAAGCGCAAGACGCTCAATGCTGTTGATGACTTTGTCCAGGTTGAAAAAGTCTGTTTTTGAATACGCAACAAAGTGTCATTGCAAGGTCGAAGCAGTTTGCAACAGAATTGAGACTCGTTTGTCTTCGGAGGCAGAGAAAAGCAATAGGTTCATGACTGTTACGACGGAATATACAGTATACAAATGTATACAACAGTCAATTATTCTTCATGACAGGGTCTGATGCCAAAAACTACTTACTGTACACGTGTTTACACGTCTCAACCTATATAAAGCATCTATGGAAAACAATTGAGACCAAATGATTTCCGGAGCCATGTGCATTGCGCCCATCAGACTTGGATGGACCGGAATAAATTTCAGTGAAAACAACTGTACCGCTGTACAGTTGTGGTGGTTGTTTTGTTGATCAGTACCTTTGACTGGTGGCGCTTTGAGTGCACAGGCACAGAGTAGACGACGCTTCGGATTTGTTTTATGGCAAATCGTGGTTGTTGAAAAACAAAGCTGGCTTGTTTTTAAAAATTGTTTGGAATTAGGATTCTTGCAATAAAGCCAATATGCACAAATCGACTGCCTGCGCTGACAAATTCCCCAAAGCCGGCAAGACATTCCTTTTGATTTGGATAATTTAGTAGTAAGAGAAGCGCAATTCGAGATGACACCTAACAAGCGCGTGCAAGAGCCCAAGACATTTAAGAAGTTCTTGAAACCTACTCTAGCTCAAAATAACTGTTTCCACTCCGAACGTTTTTGAATCTTTGTCACAGCAGCCTTTGCGCCTAAAAAGTCTGTTGAAGGTATTTTGCGTCCTGCAGAAAACAATTTGGAAACTATACCAATAGAAATAAGCCAGTAAAACAGTTACTGCATGTATTTCAAGAAACACTTGGGCAAAACATGACGAAACCAACTCAGGAGCTGAGCGCCCTCACAAGAGGTACGACGATTGAACAAGGAAATTTACAAATTGGTGTGTAAAGACCGTCACAACCATTTGATTGAGCAGTTTAATGAAAACCTCTAGGATCCACACAAGAAAAGGTTTTGGAAGGCAGTGAAAAGTTTAGAACATAGATTTATGTACACCACAGTATGTACAGATGAAACACGATAATAACATGTCATATTTATTGATGCTGGAATGCCGGACGCTACACCAATCTCATTGAATAACGAGGCAGATGAAAGGGTATATCTTCGCAGTGGAGGAATTTAACGCAGCATTAAATACATCTAGAAACAATATACAACTGGGCCCAGATGGCTTGCAAATGGAATTGTTGAAATGGTTGAATCGCCAAAACCGCTGAGTAAAGGTGCCCGATTCAGCATAGCCCTTTTAGATTGGGAGAAAGCTTTTATAATCTTTGCTTTGCAAGAAATAGGGTTTAGTCAACACTATTGTGATACTGTATAAAGAAAGAACATTTTGCGAAAGATGCGTTTGGATCATCCCAGATCAAACGACAATCTTCTGGCATCAGACAAGGGTGCCATCTATCTCCTTATTGTTTGATGTTGTGATGTCTTGTTTGGATTTGAGATCTGCTCCAAAATTCGTCGATGGGTACACAATGGCAGAGTCCCAAACCTTGAGTGCACCATACATTATACAATTCTTTGTTTCTACAGACAACAGGGCCTTAAATTACTTTTGAAACTCACTGAAACCATCTCCAGCACACACGAACTGCGGCTAAACAAAGATCAGTGTGTGGCGATACAAATCAACAATTATGGTCTGGCCCATTTTGGAGCTCGAAGCAACTTATGTGGGAAACGACATCAACAAGGAAGCAAGCATTTGACATGACATTTTGAACAAAACGCAAGAGAAGTATATATAAGACAAACCTGGTCCAAATTGCTGCCATATTGGGAAGCAACAAAGGCAACCAAATATTCATAGAGCAGTTCTGAATTGATGTACAGAGCTTTCATACCCTGATCAAGGCGACCGATGCAATGTCGAACTATTCAGCCAGTTTTATTTCCGTAGAAAATCGCTATGGGGTCATGTCCTGAGAGCCATCTTTCCAGCCAAACTGTACACCCAGAGTTATATAGTCAAAAAAAGTTGGTCGCCCGAGACAAAACTGACTGCATTACTTCAAATATATAAACATAATTTTGAGCCTTTCCTTAGAGGTTACAAGTACACGGAAACCGCTACTGAAGATGCACGAATATACTGTAATGAATGTAGCAATCACTCAACAGCAATCACTGAACATTTCTGATTTTTCTAAACATATGCTACAGCTTCTTGGCTAGGCCAACGCCTTTCACGCGTTGTGCCTGTTTTAGTGTGGGCTACGGCTGGGAAAGAATGGCTTCAACTGTGGGTGCGAGGTAGACTCGTACTTTGTGGACAGCCCTTTGTTGGAGGCAGGAACCATAGATTGTCAAAAGGAAAAGATCAAGAGATTTGTACTGTGAGCTGAGGCTGACGAAATCAAGCAAAGTTGGTTTTCGTGCAAAGTGTGTGAGCCTCTAAAGGGCAAGTCTGCAAATTCAAGGTCTGATCCCAAGTCCCAAGCGTTGTTTAAAGTTCTCGGAAAAGCATATGGTGTTTCATTTTTTGTTGCATAAGGTGCTGTGAATGTTTTGGCTGTTTTTGCCAAGGACGAACACGAGTTTGCGGCGATAATCTGAAAGATTCGATAGAGTTTTCAGTTTCACCACATTCACCGCCACGATGCTGGCAGATTTGAAAGATACTTGGGAACACTCATTGAAAGAAACTAGTTACTCAAGTTCTACTTGCCAGTGCAGCTTTTGCACGCTCGTGATCTTGCGACGTGTTACCTGTCAAGACGCTGCAGCTGGTGAATCGCAATCTTGTAAAACGCGCACTGTCACCAATGCACAATCAAGAGAAGGTTTGTCACAGACAGCTTGCTTGCTTGCTTGCTTGCTTGCTTGCTTGCTTGCTTGCTTGCTTACTTTGGCTGTTGTCAGCTGGCCCAAAGCTTCAAGAGGCATGAGAGTCAAGTCCACGTGCTGTCACCATGCCGTGAAATTTTATGAACTGTGGTGGTTTTGCTGTCAATGAAGGCTGGATGCAAAGGTTCCTCGCTGAATACACTTATGCTTGAGAGAGAGCTTTTTCTCACATACATATACACGCGGAAGCAAGGACGTGATTCCACTGGCCAAATACGGTAGCAAGGTAATTTCCATACTCTTGTAGAGTTGTCATGGTATCACTCAAGTAGGGGCACAAAAAAGAGGACGTTCATTCTTAATTCAATCAATGCAAGCTGTGGATGCGTCCAGAATGGCAGCCATCGCCCAGCTCTCAGTGCTGGAAGTCACAGATTGCTGAGCACGATTTCCATGGCACGCCATGCTTCACATGGGTGGTGAGAGTTTGATTCTGCTGTTTAGTTCTTGTTATAGCTCTTGGGAAATTGACGATGATGGCCGTCTTGCCGGTGTAAAGGATCTAGGCTTGACTGATTGCCGTGAGACTCTCTGGCTATGCCAAACACAGCCTGCTTGGAGTGTATGTTTGGAGGGGTTTATGCTCAAACCTGATGCGTATTGAACGTGTTGTTAGTTACTTAGGCACCGTCTTCAAAGCGTTGGCTTTGTTGACTCTTATCCACCTTTTGGATTTGGAAGCTTTCTCTGACCCTGTATTGGCTTATGACCGTCTGGGATTAGTTTCAAGGCGGAAAAGTCAATGGCACAGCCAAGAGCGGTCAGCGGTCTGTACTTCTTGACACCTCACAAGACTTAATTCTGAGGTTGCCGACATCATGGACGGAATTCAAGATGAAATGCTCACTGCGATGCTGAGAACCTGGTTGCTGTAATCGAACCATATTGAAACTGCATGGCTCACCCCTCTTGCCGAGGTCAAGTCATATGCGCAGTGCGGCTGCAGCCTGCGCTGATGTGTGTGTTGGCTCTTGAGTCCTGCAATGCTTGTTCTTTCAGTGGTTTTTGCAAACGACTTGCCAGAGGCTACACAAAATGTCACATGCCATAGCCGTGGGATATTGGCAAAGGTTCCCCCCCGGTGGTACGATCCTCGTTTGACAGATGTTTTCCTGAGGCAGCTAGACTTCGTACATTGCAGACTGCTCTTTCCCGCCACTTGGACGAGGCTTTGCTAGCCTGTGTGTGGTTGTTCTCATCGTATTCTCATTTTGTGCTGTGACAAGTTTCACCAGTTCTATGAACTGTGGCAATCGGCGATTGCACCAGGCACGTCGTCAGCAAATTGAGCTCGGCTGTGGGGCTGCTGCTCCGCCGTAGGCTCAATTGGACCGTTGAGATATATGATATATCAGCAAACAGGGTTGAAAGGGACATTGGAATTCTTTAAGGCTGACCACTACCAGCTTGGCCACGCAACAGGCAAGATGATGCTGCATACAGCATACACCTATACTATGGTGTGGAGTGGTCCATAGTGATTCAACGCTTCAAGTAGAGCCCGACCAGTTGCACCGTGTCGCTTCATGATGAAGACCCCAACACCAGATTTGTCCCATCAAGCTGCTGAAGGCCAAGGGCATCTACTGTAACCATCCATCAATTCAAAGAGATCCCACAAAATCCCAAAGATGACTATGTCCAAGACAACTTTTATTGGATAAGACTTGTTGCAATTTGGTGCTCATCCAATCAGCGATATATCATCACACAGTGTCCTGAGACGGACTGGATTGGAACTTTGAAAGACAGCAATTATGCACTTTTTTACAACCTTTAAAAAAATTTTCTTGCATCAGCAACTGATCACAATGTTCAACCAGGTATTGAAGATTTTGCTATTTCGAAACAGATTTAGCAACACTTTATTCTAGAGCAAGAAAGGATCCCTACAGCTAAGCAATGCTGACATGTAGCTCATGCCTAGACTAAAGTGCATGGCTGACTCCTTTCTGTCCTGGTAGTGCTTTGCACCACGCATTTGCTCCTTGTCAAAAGGATCCTTTCCCCTGTCCAAATCAACTCTCGCTCCTTTTTTGGTTGATTGCCCCTCCAGTCCATACTTCCAAGATGATCACACCTTGCCATCACACATCGCATCTCGCATTCATACAACCAACCAAATTCAATGTTTGAAGCAAGCTTGATGTTTCCTCGGATCGATTTGACCCCACAATGAGAGCAGAAGAGTGCCCTTGACATCGTGTTTGTAGACTGTAGACCTTTTCAATACTCTCACCTTATCTGAGGACATCATTGCCTGGACATCATCAAACATGTACTGAGTAGGGAAGAAAGTAATGGCTGGTGACCACCCATGGACGCACAGGCAATTTTGCTTTCTTGCGAACTGATTTGAAAACGATCCAATCAGACGCAAAGCCGTCCCTGCTGTGCTGCATGTTTGGGACAACTTTGCTTGGCTTTGGTTCAGGCCTTGGACTTGCCCAGTTTGGGCGGAGGGAGCCTCAGGCCGTAGAACGCAAGTCGAAGAGCCCGTCACAGAGGGAGCCTCGTGCCACTTCTCAGCTTTTTGTTTCGAGGTTATGTGGCGTTGAGCCCTGAGGTGACAAAGAGGTGATGCAAACTTGTTGGACGATTAAACTTCAGTTGCCAGGCTGAACGAGTTGTTGGACGAGTCAGAAGTGCGGTAGGGCGATCTGGACGTTCTTTTGAAGAGGTCGGCATGTGAATGAAGAATGATGCAGAATGACATCATGGATATTGATTATTGGTACAACTTTGTTGCTTTTTGAAGCTCTCTTTTTAAAGCTCTTTACTCAGTGTTTTCTTCTTTGAAAGGTCTTTCGCGGATTCTGCCGTTCAGGTGGCCGAGGGGCTCAGGCCTTAGTCGCAACTCCTCAGGGCATTTTCATAGCCTCTCTAAGTCTCCTCATAATTAGTCCAATCATGCTCAGAGTTCAGAGTCAGTGGAGTCAAAAAGATCATTTGGAGCCATGCAATTGGAAATTCGAGGCTACAACCATGGACCGAGCAGATTTGGCAAGGGTTGGGGCCCTTCGATTGCCAAAGCCTTCTGCACACTTGTTTGGCCAAACCAGACGAATTCACAGGTTTTGTCCACCTTCGAGCCGGACATAGATCCCGAGGCTGGGAGAATCTGCAAGTGATGACCGTTGAAATTCAAAGCAACACCAAAGCATGTGGCCAAGGTTGTAGCTCGCTTGTGGCGGCTTACTGTTCCAGATGGGGCCAGCTACTTGAAACTCTTCTTCACATTCTCATGCAGATTCTCGAAGATTATGTGCTAAGTACAACAAATTTGTTGGCAAAGTCATTGAACATCTTAAATGTGCGGTTCCACTTGTCAGGCGCAGGGACTCGACTTCAATAGCTTCTGCACTTGGTTCTGCCCTGGAGGGCGCACCCTGGAGACACTTGCTACTTTGCTTCGCTCTACCCTCTAGTCATCTCTAAACTCTATGAACAATCGCATGATTTTGGTTCTCGATCGCATGATTTTGCCAGTCCGGACATGGATCGGTCCTCACGCCAATGGGTGGCCTCAGCGAATCTCAAATGTTGCCACGGTCTCAGGGAAGCTCTTTGGTCATCGTCATTCCCGTTTTGGGTTCCTTCAGAGCTTAACTCAGAGTGCCAAGGTCGCAGCTCTTGGAGAAGAGTAGCATGTGGAGACCCGAGGGATTCAAGCGGATTTTACAATATTGTAGCAGACCAGTTCCTCCTTAGCACCTAGGTCCAGGTCCCCGAGCGGAGGGGGGCTGGGCCATCCCTCTTCACCATTGTCTGCATCAATGCCAAACTTGTGCCACTTTGGCCTGGATCAGTGCTGAGCTAAGCGGCAAGGTGTTACCAGCATTTGTGCACAGTTTGGTTGGAAGCGTGTAGTTTCAGCCGCTTTGTGTGTCTTTTCACTCATGTCTTTTAAAGATGAGCTTGGCACATACTCAGATACCTTTGCACTGTGGACACCACAACTACAACAACATCAATTTTAAACCGATGCCGCCCACTGCACACGCAACAGCGTAAAGAGGCGGAGAAAGCAAGCTTGACTAGTGGAAGGATTTGCAACCAATGCACTGCAGCCTTGTGTGCTGGGGCTGGGGCCGGCAAGAGAAACACGTTGTTGCCTTGATTAATCTCCTTCACATAGAACATCTCTGGAAATAAATAGTCAGAGAACAGTGTATTGAAAAGGGTTTATTGATAGAGTCACTCTTCTTGGCGTCTTGATTTGTTGTGAGTGCAGTGACTAGGCCCATCGAGTTCTGAAAACTGTGATTCTTGCTGAGGGCACTGCCATTATCGCCGTGACAGCCTTGTCCAATTGTGCAGCTGCAGAAAGAATATTGAAGACTTCAAGCGATTTGTCCTTTGCGATTTCAAGCTGCCTGACAGGGGGGCGCGCCTGTCCAGCACCTTGACTCCAGAACAGCTCTTAGCCACTGAATGGCGGCAGGCGGGTTGGAGCTATAGGCACAATTGTACCAACCTGGATGTGGGTGGCAGGAGAGGCCGCGGAGTGCTTGGCCAACATGGCCAGCGCTGGAGGCTTGATCATTTGGAGCAGAATGTGGTGATTTGCTCGCCATGCAAAGTTTTGCTTTCGTCGCATGTTGTACAAAAAAGACAGGGAGGATCACACGACCACAACCTTCGAACAGGCCGGATGTGCTCAGCCCCCACCTGCCAGACTTTCTCCGCTGCCAACCTATTTGTGCACTGAAGAAAAGGATTTGAAGCAGCATTCCAAGTGAAAAGATGAGGTTGTTGCAAGATGACTTCCCAACAGTGGCTTGCCAGTGCCACAGTGTGCCACAGTGTGCCACAGTGTGCCACAGTGTGCCAC
>CAXAMN010006469.1:222119-253522 GCA_963970005.1 Durusdinium trenchii | reverse complement strand
GTGCCACAGTGTGCCACAGTGTGCCACAGTGTGCCACAGTGTGCCACAGTGTGCCACAGTGTGCCACAGTGTGCCACAGTGTGCCACAGTGTGCCACAGTGTGCCACAGTGCCAGATATTTTGGCGGGCGCCTTTGCATGTCGTTTGGCCAAGCTTCCAAGGTCTGAGCCGTTTGCAGGGCTATCTTGCTGCCAGAGGCCACCAAACTCAGCTACTCAGCGACTCCGCATAAATCAATCAGAGTTTACCTTGGTCATTGGTCCCTGCATTTTCTTTGCAGGGTTTACCTTGAACAATGCTTTCGTTCTCTACGACACACACATGGAGCAGGCTTTTACCCGGGTCTGCAACAGTAAATGGGCTGCCTGTGTTGTGCCACTGCATGCTGTGCTCTGTTGCAGGCAGTGACGCAAGAAGGTCATGCCCCATATGCATGATGACAAGCTTGTCACAGATTCAAGGGCAAAGCAATGCCAAGGCTTTGTGTCTGCCATTGAACACCATGGGTTCCCACTCTCAAGGGCGGAGGCACATGAAAACGTCAAGCTGGCTGTAGATTATATAAGCACTGGCTTTTGCAGATGAAGCTGCTTTGAGCGCTCCATATGGCTGAGGCTGAGGCGATTTTCAATCGTTTGGCTCGCAGAAAGTCGAACCAGGTTTTAGCCTTGTACTTCGAGGACCGCCAAATGGATGCTTCAAATTTAGATGCTTGTGGGTTGAGTCACAGGACCTGCAAAGCTGTATGGCGAGCTTGCCCAATCCGTTGCCTCAGGCCCGTACTTGGTAGGCCAATCGAAGTGTCCTTCTAAAGCCATGCAACACCAGGTGCAGTGGGTGTGGATCTTGGAACCAAGCAGTCATTGAGAAGGGCTGGGTTAGTTCGTGGTCAGACTTCTCCCACAGGGAGTGAATGCGTTTGCATTGTAAGGGAAAGGACTTGATCAAGTCTGTCGATAAGATCACCAGGGGGCAAGGACAGAGTCTTGTTCGGCTGGAGCTGTGGCACCCGATCAGTGTAAATTGCTGGCTGATGTCAAACAGCACGCAAGAAATTGCAAACACAGAAGAAACAAATGCCATGTCACGCACTATTTGTTTGTGATTTGCGATGTTTTTTTGCACTCGTATGACACATGTCTACTGCACTAATTGATTGGCCCATGTTGGTCCTGGTCTTGTTCCACTTTGACTTGCAAAAACATGTTTCCCTTGTAGGATCGATACTGGGATGATGGATCAGCGAAGCATAATATACTCTTTGGCCTCGAGAAGGATACATGTAGCATTGTGCCACCACGAAGACTATGAAGATATGTATTCCATGTTATTCCTTCGGCAAAGATGGCCGTGCCGGCAGCATGCTTTTGAGAAAGACACTTGCTAAGAAAAATCTGCCCAAGAACGATCTCCATGAATTTGCCTGAGAGGCAATGGCAACATCGCAAGTCCACTAATAAGCCTTGTGTCTTTACAAGACAATGCTGCTTTGAAGCATGTAGCCCTTTTCAATGTGCCATGCAAGCAACACTACATGGCAAGATGTGTGCCCACCACCTTTGTTGACATACGTGCGAGCATGACAGCGCTGCAACAAACAAATGCCAACAAGAACCATCAAGAACCATGGAACCCACCCAGAAAACTGCTCTGAAGCCTGCCAGCATTATGATGTTAGTGTGATGTGCGTCAACGTGCCAGCACGACGGCCTGAGAATACGTCCGTGTAACAAGCAGCATATAGAACATGTTGGCGTGTCTCCACGTCCCCATGAAAGCTGTTTAAACGTTTTATACAACAAGCCATCACGACGTCAGGTCAGAATAATTATTGGTGTCACAGCACCTCAACATGTCAGCATTAAAAACAGCAGCACGTCAGCGTGACAGCATGTTTGCAAGTTAGCAAGAAAGAGTGGGAACCTGGTTCGATGTCGACGTGACAGCACACACCATGCAAGCAGGTAGCCTGATGGAACGACAACATGTCAGTAGGACACCGTGCCAGCATGATTCCATTTCAGCACTACGCCATGACAATCTCATCGTAGAATCTTGCAGCACTGCTGCGCAACTCAGTCCGGAACTCCGCAACTTGCCCGGGAACTTTGCACCAGACGCCGGTACTTGCTTCGAGACCTGCTCTGACCTCCTCGAAGTTTTGACTATGGCCGAAGACCCCTAAGCTTCATTCTTGACGCACTTTTTTCTCATCCGTGCAGGAACGCCACTGGAGACTCTCTTCAGACATCTCGGAACTGATTCTGCCCAATTCCCAATCAGTCAGATGTGTGCGGCGCGATCAGTTCCCTACCTCGAGGTTGCTGAGCTGGATGTGCGGGCAATTCTGTCCGATGCTGGACAGTGGTGTCAGTTCAGCTTTGCCTGGATATTGCTGACCAACCAGCAACTTTGGAGATGAGCATTGAGGTCAAGATACTCGCCTTTGAGTGCACCCCAGTGGGCAAACTTGCACGCTCCCCATTTGTGATTGCTGCTGCGTTTGCCTTTTCCAATTGCAGCATCAACTATGTCATCTCGGAAGGTGTTAGTTAGTTAGTTAGTTAATTAGTTAGTTTGCTTGTTTGCTTGTTTGTTTGTTTGTTTGCTTGCTTGAGACTCTCCAGGCTTCCGTTGTTGGACAAAAACCCTGATGGAACAGTGCCCGGGTCCCTGACCGCTTTCACATTTTTTGCCTTTTGACATAGCACCTGGTGCCAAGGCCATGGCAATTTGTGTTGAGGTGGGCCGGTTTAGATTGCCAGCAAGGAGCTAAGGCTTGCAGCATTGGCATGGAGAGTCTTGCACCCCTATGACTCCGTATGACCGCAGAAACAGAAAAGGGCCAAGGATTTCATGGAGTTGGGATGTGGCAAACATGGCAACTCAGGCTGAATGGAGCTGCACCTGCTTCACCGCCCCTCCCTGCCGTGCCTGCAGCGCCAGTACCAGCGCCAGCTGTGCCAGTCTTAGTGGAAGCTCGGGGTGAGTCAGAAGCGTGATGCCTGGCAGTGCAGTTTTTCCACAGTCTCTGGACTGTATGTAGAATGAGGCACCTGCTTTGGCACCACCAGTGCCTCCTCTTGCAAACAGACCAGCTACAGCGCCATCTCTTCCTGTGTGAATCTTGGGGTACGTCAGTTGTTGCAGTGGAATCGATCCAGCTATTCCAAGGTCGGACCCACTTCGTCATTGTCTCCCCCGGCACCTCCACCACGGTCACCTCCAGTGCCAACTGTTCCTACAGTCTCCACTTCAAGACCATCAGTTCCAGTCTCTATCTCAACTGTCTTTGTTTCATTGGTCTATGAATTATACAAGAATATATACACTTGGCTAGGCCTTACTTACCTCACCACCACCACCTGGACCTAGCGGGATTCCCCTCGCTCCAGTCTCTGCCGTCCTCTTCTCAGCGCACACAGCGATTTGTGCTGGGGGTAGTTTGGTTGAAGACCGAGCGCGAGCCCCTGACTTCGCAGGGACCTCCGCCACTGCCCCCTACGTTTGACTCTCAGCACAAAACGGCACAACATTGCTGCACAGCGAACTTTTGTGTCAGAACCAGCATTGCAACAGGGATAATGCATTGAGCACATGACAGGGTTGAACGCATGCCAAAACACTTGAACTTTTGAACATAGACCGTGATATGCAAGCTTTTTGCCTTGTGGAGCTGGAAGTTGTGGTAATGGTAGCTGGAGCATCAGACGAACAACCATGTAACACTGCATCGTTCCAACCAAGCAAGCGGCAAGGATTTTGAGGATGAAAACGTGCAAAAATCCCACTTCAAAACTCGTCTAAGACCCAAAGGCTCTTCAAGATTTCAGACTCTTTAAGGCACATGCCCGGCCCACCGCCTCCACCTACGCCCCTCGCACCTGTGCGGCCACCCAGCTACAAACTACAAGACATGCAGCTGTCAGAAGTTTGCACCAGGCGTCCTGCCTGGGAAGGGGGCTAGAGCCTCAGGGCCTTAGCAACGGCTGAATCCTCACCCGATTGTACAATTTTGCTTAGGCCGTTTCCTCCTTCAGTTTCGGTACCATTCTTATTTCCAATGCTCCAATAAATTATGGTGGTATCCTTCATACATCAATTAAGGCCTGGGGAAGAAGCTAATCTCGAATTATTTGACCACAAATATACTCTAAATATTATCCAACAAAATGTATATATTTCCTTTATTTTCTATTTGTCTTTAACACATTATTACTCATTATATTACGATAAGGCCTACCAACAGGCGCGCGCGCAATTTGGCCAAGCTAAAGTCCCAAACATCTGACAAGATTTTGGTATTTTCAGCGAAGACATCTTTCCTTTTGGCGGCTGTTAGCGGAAAGGACCCGAAATAATTGGATTATGTTGGAAGTTTTAAATTTTTGACGTCCAAAAAAAGTTCATTATTGTGGAATAATTTTCTCGGCGCCCAGGTCGAAGTAATTGGATTATTTTGAAATTTTCGTTTTGCTCTCCCCACTGCTGTACCACTAGGCAAAAGCATGACGCTTGTTCGACTTCTCCCAGGTCGATGGAAACATGAGTATGTAGCTGGTGATTTTGAGGTATGACACAACACTGCAGAGACTCAATACGCAGGTCAATCCACAACAGATTCTACCAAGCAGTTTCAACCATACACAAAATCATGTATTGATATCCAATGTCCACTCAGCTTTTCGTATCTAATGTCCAATCCACAATTAAATTTTCAATTTAACCGATAAAATCCGGTTCGCCCGATGATTGGTTTCTAAAACCAGGTTTGCTAATCCAGTCTTGAGCTTGGGTGATGCCAGTAGCCGTTTCACCTCAGGTCAGATTCCAATAATATTGTTCATATTTTAAGTTTACTCACATGTTTGCCCAAGTGTGCCTGTAGTTGTAGTCATCTTGTGATGTCATGCACTAACTTGCGCGGAGTTGTCTTTGTCTAAGAGACCAAGTGTTTCTGTCCACTGCCCACCACCTGGCGACCTGGCTGGGGCCGATCGCTATGTGCAGAGAGCTCACCAGGAGGGAGGCCGGGAGCGATTGTATTCCTGCCTGCTGGAAGAGTTCTGGCAAGAACGGCTGTGAAGCAGTCCATATGGCCTCGACACCTTTGATGCTTGGGCTAAAGCCCCTCAAAGCCAATATGATCCGATCTGTGCATGTTATTTGAGATGCGAGATCCGAGATTCGAGATCTGAGATTCGGGATTTGAGATCCGAGATCTGAGATTCGCGATCCGAGATCCGAGATTGGAGATGCGAGATTCGAGATTCGTGTTTTGAGATCCGAGATCTGAGATTCGAGATGCGGCGAGATCCGAGATTCGAGATCCGAGATCCGAGATTCGAAATGCGAGATCCGAAATTCGCGATCCGAGATCCGAGATGCAAATCGAGATTCGAGATTTGAAATGCAAAATTTGAGATTGGAGATGCCAGAGCCGAAATTTTCGATATATGTCTGAAGATGAATTTGAGGACGATTTTGGATACAATAAAAATATCTAAAATATTGATTAATATATTGTTTTTTTTCACAATGGAAACAATCATATTTTGGTTATTTAATGAAAAATATATCGGGAAAATAAAAAAAATATATTTGGAAATACTACTCTATTTTTTTATGGAAATAGATATATATTTATATTTGTGATGTATATTTTTGAAATATTTATTGTAATATATTTAAGAAAATCTATTAATATAAAATAGATTTTTATGGATGAAATATAATTTTGAATGAAATACATTTATTTTCGATATATTAATCATATATAAATTTAAGAAATATAAAGGATATTTTTATACATTTTTTTATTATTAATTATATACATTTAATTTTTTTGCGATTATATTATTGATATTTTTATTAATTGGATAATATTAAATTAATGTATAAATATATAGATTTTTTAGATAATATAATACGGCATATAATAAGGCAATTATGTATTAAATATATGGTTAATGGTTAATATCAATAATTAATATATTTTGGAAATATATTTATATATAGGTTTATAATGGAATACAATTTTAAGGCGTTAGGATTTTATAGGTGTTTTGAAAGGAGGAATAAAAATCGTCGAATAGAGGAATGATATCGAGGATAATTTAGTGTTACGATGAATTTATTTGTTCGATAAGGATTTCTAATGAATAATGGATTGTATTTCCGAATGATTCATTGATATTTGGATGGGAACGGTGGAATATATATTTTTTTTATTTTTTGTTTATCTTTATTATTATTAATCGGAATTTGTTCGATAATGATCATAATATTATAGTAATTATTAATATATTATTTTCTATAATTATTGAAATAATTGTATGATTTTTATGGACATTATTATAAATAAACCGACATTAAATATTAATTAAATAGATTCTTTATTATAACAAAAAATTATTGATCATTTTAATATTTCTTTCTATTTGAACGACCTATTAATTCCATAAATATATATAGAAATATTGGTAGAAATTTACTTATATTTGTTAAATTTGGTTTAATCGTTATATCGGGTTTTGTTTTATTATTATCTTGGTCCTATTTAAATTATAAATTGTAAATTTTTTATTCTTCTTATTATTGGAAATAACGGGTCATTTCTAATATAATATTATTATATATTAAAAAAATATATGGATGATAATTGTCTTGATTTTATAATTATGAAGGTCGAAGATAATTTGATTTTTAATCGTATTAATAATACAGAATATATTTATAGATGCATTTAAAATCCCATAATATTATTTATTTGCATTTTTTTTTTTTTTTTTAAACCATTAATCATATTAGGTCTCTAGGACATTGAACCGTTTCCTTTTGGATGGAGGGTGGGAATTAAAAAATTGCCCAGGTTCAAAAGGTCTATAGTATTCGTTCGACTATTTAAATATCTATAGTTATATTCAGCTGCATTTTTTTCCGTGATTGGCACTTGAAGTCGTCTTCGGGCCACTGATCATATTAGGTCTCTATGGCCAGCGATGTCTAGCCATCTGACCTTCGTCAAATGTAATGGATACCGACATTTCCGCAGTCGTGCAAGTAGCATTGTGCCGCTGACGACGTCCAGCAGCCTGTTCTATTCATCATTTCAATCTCTCCGGTGGCCTGCACCGACCTCGTTTTTCCTCACCCAGCGCTGGGTAATCGGCCTGTACAGTACATCTGCCCTTACGCCGTATCTAGTCTTTCCTCAGCGCTGTAGAGTGATGTAACGTTCTAGGCCAATATCCAGGAGAAGTCAAATGATCGGCATATATAATGCCATTCTCAGTCTAAGAGGGAGAAGCACCTGTTAGAGTAGTGCCGATGCACAAAGAATGCGATTAAGATCGCTTAGCTGGCAATATAAGGACTTGTGCTGCCCTTTGAAAGACATTCTTGATTTCTAGCCTTTAGTTGACCTGCCTTGAAACCCATCTAAAGAGATATAAATAACATTCTGGTCCTCGTCTAAATCATCTCGGTGCCATTGCCTTCAAACGCTCAAGTGCTGTAACGACACAATTATTTTAAATCCTTATCTTCAACGTGTTTTTGCACATTCTAAAAATTTCTTAATCTGCCTTTATCCTCTTAAATTGGATCGTAACCTCTTGAAAATATTTTATCATTTATTGATCGTTTATAATTAGGGTTATACCTCGCCCTCGCAAGATCATTGCCTCGTCATTCTCCGAAATCCCCGAACTTTCCAATTCTTATTATGAAGAATTATCCCGGTCAACAAAATTACTTGAATCATCCGGCAATCACCCTTTAGTTCGCCAAAAATCTCTGCTCCCTTTTCCACGTGGTTTCCGATCTCTTTTAATATCGGGATTGCCACGCCGAGGTGACGAAATTTCTTTATTAAATCCTTCTCTAGGGATTCGATCGCCTGCCTCCGCTCTTGCGATCGGGTGCGTCGATCTCCGCCAACATCTAAAGAGCTTCTAGCCATAGGACTTCTCCCCAAAATCAAAAATCTGCGACTTCTTGAGGTTGTACCCATTGATTTTTTTATAGGGTTTCTTTTCCATTTCCTCAACCAACACAACAATGCCCCCATGGATTTCTTATCTTCGCGATCATAACACATAGCCACCTTCCCTGGGTCATAGGCTCCCGCGAGCTCCGCCAGAACTCCTAACAACCTCAAAGCGATGCATCTCCCAATTGCTCTGCATGCCTCCTTCATAGTCTCGATCGGGTCCATGTCTTGTAGAAATTTTGGTTATTCTCTCGCGATTCGACCTTGTGCCATCCAGAATTCATCGCCTGTCAACTTCCGGACTGTACCGACGGGGGTTGATTTGTTTAAGACATAGATGCCCTGCACGTTTTTTCCGAAAGCACTTGCAAAGGGGTTTCTACCAAAGGACATCTATTCAGATCATTTTCCAATATAATCTTTCTTATCATCGCTATTATCATATCATCATCATCATCGTCGTCATTATTATCATCATCATCATCATCATCATACATCAAACATCATGACGTAACATATGGGTTTTGCAGATGTGGGTTTTGCAGAGATAGATTTTAAAGATGTGGGCTTTGTAAGTGTAGCGATATAGGGGTAAATAAATAAATAAATATATATACATATTGATTATAGGAATTGAAAAAAGATGATTAAACGCATCTACTAAATCTCATCTCCGAAAATTTTTCGAACACTTCGATTCGACTTCTTTTCAAATTTCGTTCTATTCTTAAGGCTGGCGGCAGGTCCGGCCGGAGCTCACGAAACATAATCCTCTGCGAGGATCGTGCGTGTGGAGCGCTCAAACGTATGGTGAAATGTCGATCGCGGTTGATTTGGAGCGACCCTCGGCGGGGATCGTGCGTATCGAGTGCTCAAACGTGTGGTGAAATGCAAATTTGGTTTGTGCATGGGTGATCCTCTGCGAGGATCGCGCGTGTCGAATGCTCAAACGTATGGTGAAATGTCGATCGCGTTTGACCTGGAGCGACCCTCTGCGGGGATCGTGCGTGTCGAATGCTCAATTATGTAATGGAAGACGAATTTGGTTTGTGCGCGAGCAACCTTCTGCGCGGATGGTGCGTGTCGACGCGTGACTTTGGAGGAAATTTGGTGCGCAACACTCATTTAGGAGACTTGGAGGACGTCTCGTAAAAAACGTTCGTTTTGGAGACTTGGCACTTCACTTTTGGAGGAATCTTGCGAAATGCTAGTTTTGGAGATTCGGCGCTTCGCTTTTGGAAGAATTTTCGTGCGAAACGCTAATTTTGGAGATTTGGCGTTGTATGTTTAGAGGAAATTTCGCTCGAAATGCTCGCTTTGGAGATTTGGCGCTTCGCTTTTGGAGGAAATCACGAACGAAACGCTCGTTTTAGAGACTTGGCGCTTCACTTTTGGAGGAAATTTCATACGAAACACTGATTTTAGAGATTTGGCGTTTCGCTTTTGGAAGAAATTTCGTGCGAAGCGCTATAACGCTTCGCTTTTCGAGGAAATCTCGAACGAAATGTTTGTTTTAGAGATTTAGCACTTCGTTTTTGGAAGAAATTTCATACGAAATACTTGTCTTAAAGATTTGGAGGAAATCTCGTACGAAGCGCTCGCTTCGGAGACTTTGACGCGTGACTTTTAGAGGAAATCTCGTACGAAACGCTTACTTTTTGAGATTTGGCGCTTCGCTTTTGGAGCTAGCGAATTTGTAGTGCAAATGTAGTACGGGAAAAAACTTTTCGGAGCTGGATGGACTCAGAAGTGGCCAATTTATAATACAAATATAACACGAAGAAGAATTTTTCGGAGCTAGATTCACACCTAACCACTTTACAATACAAATATAATACGCAAAAGATCGTAACAAACGCAATATTCTGTCATCATCATCATCATTATACATATTCATATATTATGCAAAATTCACCTCCGGTGCTAGTTAGCCCAATTCTATAATATAAAGCGACGCCCCCAACTTCGAGACACCTAAATCCTTATAAAATCTAAGGCCTAAAACAACCGACATCACTATAAAATCTAATCCCTTAGTCGAAAAGGACGGACAATGATCGGAAAAAAATCCGATCCCTAGAGAATCACACCTCCCATCTTCGAGAAAAAACATAACATCAAGACAACTAAAAATCATGTAATTCTAGTGGCCAGAGCGTTTTCCGATTGACGTTTCCGATCTTTCGGATGCAAATCCGACTACATGCAAATTAGACGCAAAAGAAGTGAGGTTCATCTTTCATTGCTATTAGCACGGTGTTGGTGTGTGTTGGCTCTAGTACATCAAATTCACGGATAAAGCTAGCTAAAACGCTGTTTATCTTAGAATCAAGATCCCTAAGAAATTCCGTTGTATAGAAAGAAATTCTTATTATAAAATTGTAATTTTCAATACCCAAGTGTCCTAATTCCATTCAAGAAATTCCAACCGGGATCATATAATATCATCATGCACCTATAATCATCAAATGTAAAAAATGAATCCAACAAAAAACACAAACTAATTCAATATTTAATAAATAATATAGGCATCAATAACAAAAATAATCGCATTGCAATTAATAAAGATCCCAAGATAAACAAAATCAAAATATCAATATGAACGCAATATTTTATATTATAATATATTGTTATTCCCAAAAAATACTATTATACATGTTACCGACAAACGATTCATCTTTCATTTTCGCTTCTATTTTTTCTTTGGTTATAATACTTGTTCCTACTATGCTTTCGGACCACCCCATCGTCTAGTTGCCATCTTTCTCCTTCAATAGCCAATGCACCGGCCCGCTCATCCTATATACTTTAAAAATGTTCCATCGATAGAAAACCGGACGTATCCTATAACTTGAGCAAACATCGGTTCAGATCCGGGATCGACGGCAGCCTCCTATTTTTCCCATACGGCCCAACTTCAAAAGACCCAATGGAGGCAATAATTACCGCCTTCAAGAACATCTTATTCATCTCTTCGAATTCAATCGAGATTCGATATATAAAATTATAATTCATCTCCTCACCGTAACTTCAACCAACTCAAAGATGAAGAAATCCAATATGTACCACTTCCATTCATTTGCCGTAGCCCGCTCTTGCAAACCAACCCAATCAACCCCTTTAGGGCCCTCTAAATACACCAACCTCCAAGGATTCGATATCGAAACCTCTTCTCGACCAAACTAAGCACACGAAACAAAAGTCTGCCTACTCGGACCTTGCTTTTCTGCTTGGCTATCCAGAAGTGCATCACCTGGTTATTCCCGCCGAGGATAATCGCCCGACCTATCCACTTCTCACCCATTCGGCATGCAAAGCCGCAAAGCTGTGCATCTCGTTCAAATGGATGGCGAAGTCCTTATCCTTGGAGAGTTCCGCCTCTACAACTGCCTAGATGCACGGATCTAGGGATTCGATAGAAGTTCTGTAGATACCCTGCAATTCAATCAATGGCTACGACGACTGTGGGAAGGGTATCAGACGAGACGAAATGGGGTTCTTCTGCAATCGAGCGATCGAACGGGGAAAAGACAAACGGTCCAATGATAGGAGCAATTCCCATATATACCCCCCGAATTTCATGTTCCATGTTTCTAATCGGGCGTATAGCCACCAGCAATGTTCGAAGAACGACCAAAGGTCATGCCAGGTTTGTTCTTCCTCCTTATTGGCCTCGTCCGTCCTAAACTCATTTTTGAGATTCGAATCAATGGCGATTCCTCCATCAATTCCAACAATAAAAATATCAATCGTTTTCAATTCATTCTTCAAATCAAGAATCACGACCGACCATCCGGTTGCCACATCCCCAAAGCGTTGCAGCTCCTTCAATGTCAAATTTTTGCTACCGTAATTGAATCCCGACTCTGCCAAGAGGTAAAAACATAATTTCCTCCTCAACGTCCATAATTAGGTCCCACACAAATTGTTATGAGGTGAATTAACCGTCCTCGGCGTCCTTGTTTTTATTAATTGTTTTCTCCCCGAATAGCTTCCCTACGGCCCACTCGTAAATGAATTCCAAATAAATTCGATAAACACCACATCACCCACCAGGATCTTCCTGCAAAAATAAATGGCTCCATCCCTACGACCTTCTATTAGCGGTTATCTCTATAAAGCTCTTCCGTGGCCTAACCCCAGACCGTCCATTCTCCAGGCATATGACAAAATCAAGTTTAAATAATCCTCGAGCTCTGCAGGCACTAGCGGATCCCCATTTCATGTGATAATCACGGAATATCGTATCTCGACGTCCTGCGAATCGAATCACACGAGGCGAAAGGCTCCCGCCACATCCTTTTTCCCTAACATCATCTTAATTCCAAAGTACCGGGTCTTCAACCACAAGATGCATCTAGCGATCTATTCGCGCGACGGCTAGCACGTTAAAGAATGCAATTTCTTGTGGGTTCCTATATTGCCCGTCATTAATCATAGACCAACCTCTATTCCACTAAATCAATATAATCAATTTGGGACCTAACTCCATAAGGCTAAATATTTCGACGACACAACCGAAATCCGTGACTTCGCGATATCCTTCGTGAATTGCGTATACCATATTCCCCCGTGCCCAAGGATGAATTGTCGAAAATACCCGCTCCCATTCCCTTTAATATCGTCCCACGAAATTGCCTTAAAAATATCCTCGCATCCTCCCTATTGTCCCGTATCCAATCATCGTGTTAATCGTTTTGAAATAGGCTTAAACGAATAATCATATTATCCTCCCGAACCTTCGTCCTCCTTTGGAAAATCTTCCCCCGTCGCCTATCCGTCGATAATCTCCTCGTCTACCAACGCCTCACCTCCAAAGCCTAACGAAACTTCATTATCTTTATCCTCATTTCCGCCTTCATCTTCCTCCTCGATCCCCCATGAAGAAAAGATTCATTTTAATATTGCCCAAGGATACTTTATGTATTTATAGCGTTTCGAAACCTCATAATTCCCGGCTACGATAATTTTTCGAGCGTCATTAAATAGATTCGAATATTTATAATTAATACGAAAATAATCTCATTAAATAGCAATCCTAATTTCATCCCATATTTCAATCGTAAATAAGCCGCTATAGACCTAAGATTTAATCGAACTCATCAATCCTCCGCCCATTTCATACACCGACTTAACGCTCCCGCGACCTATTGCAATCGCGCAATAAATCCATCAATTATTCCTCATCTAGACCAAAATAATAACCTCGTCCTTAGTTTTAAAGAACAAGATGGAACCCACGAACCCGAATGCAAAAACCGTTCAAAAAACTATATATGTCCAAATGGCACTCTTGTAGGACACTCTTGTGGGACACTCTTGAGTGGAGCAGTTGTTTTGCCGCAAGAAGGATGCTGAGGCTCAAGCGGCACAGATTGCCCTAAAAGCACGACTCTATTCAGCATGAACACATAGGAAGGATGGTGTCGAAGATCCTTTCACAGAGCCCTTTTGCGCGGCGGGTGCCATAGAGACCGCGGCAGGGTATGCGAGGAATCACGTCTTTCCCGATTCCCCGGAGCTCAATGAACCTTCTCTCGATGAGATGAGCTCAGAAGCACTGGAGAACCTCTAGCGATCTGCACGCAGCGACGCTGAGGAATGCGAAGAGCGGCTCATTGCATATCTCAAGCAGGAGCACAAGCAGAGCAACTTGGGATGGAGATTAAGAATTAAGAACCAGGATCGTATTATGAAGGATATGAAGGTCCAAATCAATGAACTGAGAAGCAAGTAACCAGTTGTGCAAGCTGCGATCCAAAGGCTCAAGAAAGACAAAGAAGCCTTAAAACGAGACCTGGAGAGGAGCAACGCCAGCGCTACAAAACAGAATCGAGAGACGCATCTTCCACCATGCATTCGCATTGCGAATAGACATTTGGAGGGCGATCCCGGCTACATGAGCGTCCAAAAAGCTGTCATGGCGGTGACCACGCACTTTGAGACATTTTCTTGGGAGATACTATTATAGGATACTCTTATGGATCACTCTTACAAGATACTTTAGTGGAACATTCTTGTGGGACACTCTTAAAACACATTCTTGTAGGATGTGCGACACTCTTCTGGGACATTTATATAAGACACTCTTGTAGGACACTCTTATAGGACACTCTTGTGGGACACTCTTGTAAGACACTCTTGTGTAGCACTCTTATCGGAAACTTTTGTGGGACACTTTTATGGGACACTTTGTAGGACATTCTTATAAGACACTCTTGTGGGACACTCTTGTAAGATTCTTTTGTGGGTCACTCTTGTGGGACACTTTTATAAGACATTCTTATGGGACACTCTTGTAGGATATTCTTATAAGACACTCTTGTGGAACACTCTTGTAAGACAATTTTGCGAGACACTCTTGTGGGTCACTTGCAAAACACTCTTATGAGACATTCTTACACGACACTCTTATAAGACACTCTTGTGGGACACTCTTGTAGGAAATTCTTAACGGACATTCTTATAGGACAAAACGCTTTTATGCAATACTCTTGTAAGACATTTTTGAGGGCACTCTTTTAAGACACTCTTGTAAGACACGCTTATGCGACACCCTTATAAGACATAAAACACTCTTACACGACACTCTTGTAGGACACTCTTGTAAGACATTCTTATGAAACACTCTTATAAGACACTCGTAGAAGAACTCTTGTAGGACACTCTTGTAGGGCACTCTTAAGGGGCACTTTTGTAGAACACTTTTATAGGACACTCTTGCGGGACATTCTTATAAGACATTCTTGTATGACATTTTTGTAGGAAACTCTTGTAAAACACTTTTATGGGACATTTTTATAAAACACTTTTATGGGACACTCTTATAAGACACTTTTGTAAAACACTCTTGTGGATCAATCTTGTAAGAAACTTTTGTGGGACACTTTTGTAGGACACTTTTGTGGGACATTCTTATAAGACACTTTTGTGGATCACTTATAAAACACTCTTTCGTAGGATACTCCTATAAAACACTCTTATAAGACACTTTTGTGGGACACTCTTATAGGAAACTCTTATGGGACACTCTTGTAGACATTCTTACGTGACACTCTTGTAAAACACTCTTGAAAGACACTTTTGTAAGAAATTCTTGTGGGACACTCTTATAAGACATTCTTATAAGACACTCTTGAGGACACTCTTGTAGGACACTCTTATAAAACACTTTTGTAGGACACTCTTGTGGGTCACTCTGGTAGGAAACTCTTGTGGGACACTTTTGTAAGACACTCCAGTGGGACACTTTTGTAGGACATTCTTGTAGGACACTCTTGTGCGACACTCTTGTAAAACACTCTTATGGGTCACTTGTAAGACACTTTTCTGGGACATTCTTACACGACACTCTTGTAAACCACTCTTGTAGGACACTCTCGTGCGACACTCTTGCAGGAACTCTTGTGGGACACTCTTATAGGAGACTTTTGGGCAACACTCTTGAGGATACTCTTAGGGGACACTCTTGTAGGACGCTCATGTAGGACCGTCTTGTGGATCATTCTTATAAGAAATTCTTGTGGGATACTCTTATAGGATACTCTTATGGGACACTCATATAAGACACTCTTGTGGGACACTCTTGTGGATCACTCTTATAGGAAATTCTTGTGGAAACTTTTGTAGGACACTCTTATGGGACACTCTCATAAGACACTTTTGTGGGTCACTTTTATGAAATATTCTTGTAAGACACTCTTGCGCGATACTCTTATAGGACATTCTTGTGGGTCACTTATAAGACACTCTTATAAGACACTCTTATGGAACACTCTCGTAGGACACTCTTGTAAGAAACTCTTATGGGGCACTCTTATAGGACACTCTTATGGGACACTTTTGGGGAACACTCTTGAAGATACTCTTAGAAGACACTCTTATGGGACACTCATGTAGGACACTCTTATAGGACACTCTTGTGGGTCATTCTTATAAGAAACTCTTGTGGGACACTCTTGTAAGACACTCATATAAGACACTCTTGTGGGACACTCTTGTAGGACATTCTTATGGGACACTCTTATGAGACAGCCTTGTAGGACACTCTTATGGGTCACTTGCAAGACACTCTTGTGGGACACTCTTGTAGGACATTCTTGTGGGACCATCTCATGGAACACTCTTGTAGGACACTCGTGTAAGATATTCTTAAAGACATTCTTGCGGGACACTTTTGTAAAACACTCTTGTAGGACACTCTTGTGGATTATTTGCAGGACACTCTTATGGGACACTCTTACAAGACACTTTTATGGGACACTCTTATAGGACACTATTATAGGACACTCTGGTGGAATATTCGGAATACTCCTGTACAGTGAGCGCTCTTAAGGGACACTTTTATAAAACACTCTTGTTGGACACTGTTGCGGGACACTCTTGTGGGACACTCTTCCAGCTCCCCAAATACTCCACATACTAAAATTGTACTACAAAGTCGGCAGTTCTCAGCTCCCAGCTCCACAGACTGCTCCGCGTACTAAAGTTGCACTACAAAGCCGCCAATTCTCAGCTTCCAGCTCCACAGATTGCTCCGCGCACTAAAGTTGTACTACCACGTCACCAGACCAGTCCTCATCTTCCAGATTCCCAGATACTCCGCGTACTAAAGTTGTACTACCACGTCACCACTTCTCATCTTCCAGCTCCCCAGATACTCCGCGCACTAAAGTTGTACTACAAAGTCGTCAGCGCTCATCTTCCAGCTCCCCAGATACTCCGTGTACTAAAGTTGTACTACCAAGTCGCCAGTTCTCATCTTTCAACCCCCCAGAACTCCACGTACAAATCGCGCTCTCGCCTGCTTTTCACGCACTCGACACGCGCGATCTCCGCAGAGGGTTGTGCGGGCACCGGACAAATCGCACTCTCGCCTAACTTTCGCGCACTCGACACGCGCGATCTCCGCAAACGGTTGCGCACGCATGGGCCGAATCGCACTCTCGCCTGCGTTTCGCACACTCGACGCGCACGATCTCCGCAGAGAGTCGCGCGTCAAGTCTCCAAAACGAGCGTTTCGTACGAGACTTCCTCAAAAATTCACACGTCAAAATCTGCAAAACGAGCGCTTCATACGAGACTTCCTCCAAAAATCAAGCGGAAACACCCATCGGAGCACACGCCAATCCCAATGTGACAACGACATTCACCTCCGCCACAATTCACAACCTCACGATTCCCTGCGCCTGCCACGAATCTTTCCGCGTCCACACGTCTATTGCGCACAAAATACTGCGCCTGCTACGAAATGTCACCTCCGTCACACCTCGCAACCTTACGATTCCCTACGCCGGCCACGAAAATCGCACTTCCACGCCTCAAATCCCGCACAAAATCCTGCGCCTGCCACGAAAAGTGCCAATATCATCTCACGTGAATTTCAACCCACGTGAATTTCAACCAAATTTGCACCACGCCGCACGTTTAGAATGATTTTGACCCGTTCTAAGCACCTGAGCCTTGTCACGAAAACCGAGCTTCGACGCCACACCCTAAAACATAAATCCCAATGGCGCGGCGACGACGACAAACGACGAGAGACAACGACAGACGACGCAAGCGATGCAAACACAACTCCAACCCCCAAAACCCCAACTATAAATGGGAATCCTTCGCTACGCATTCGGGAATAAATATTTCCATACCCTTTTCTAAATCTTCGTCTTCATACGATTCCTGCTCTTATAACCTCTCCGAATTCATCATCCTCGGCCTCATTATCCGTATTAAACACGATATCGTATGAATTCTTCTCATTAAGCCCAAGAAAACGAATATAACCGCGACGCCGTCGCAACGCCGCCGGCGCACCATCACAACATAACCAAAATTCCGTCGCAACATAATAAAAACCCCCAAAAAACATAACCGAGACACCGTCGCAACATAACCGGGGCACCATCAAAACATAACCGAAACACCGTCGCAACAAAACCGAGACACCATCACAACATAATAACCGGGACACCATCAAAATATGACCGGCACACCATCGCAACGTAACCGGGACATCGTCGCAACATAACCGGCGCACCATCAAACTCTAGCGATAACCCGACGGCGTCCATCCGCCTATTAGTTTTGCAAGCCCCCATAATATAGTTATAAAGGAATGAAAATTGTATAATATAGCATCAAAACAAAAATATATAACGATTCAATACAATAACAATAAATAAACAATCAAATATTTCAATCATTATGGAATTTTCAATTCCAATAACTATTCTATAAAATAATACATCCAAAATACAAATTTAAATAACTATATATATACAAATAATACATAATAAATTAATATCTTACAAATTCAACACTAGTTCATATTAAACAACTCATTTAATGCCACGCAATTTATATAAGCCATCTCACACCGAAAAAAATAGCACGTTCGATCTCTTCGTATTATACAAGTTGTCGATATTTATAATATTAGGTTTTCCACAAACTTTAAAAATATATAATAAACATAATCATATTTACTTTCACTTACATTAATATATTCGACAAAATATTTTTAAAACTAAATTAAAACCATCAAAAAAATAATATTTAATTACTGATTTTTGAGAGCATCTATTCATATTTTTTAATACATATATATATATCGTTTTGAATTCAAATTCATTTCCTTATGTGTATATATATATATTGTATAATTGCGAATGTTTCTTAATAATCAAAGGATTACGATCAGGTAAGAATTGCAACACATGTTATAGAAAAAACACCTCCAAGAAATTTCGTGATTGGCTTTCAAGTCTGCCACGTAGTACTTATCCTTGTTCTTCCTCATATTCCATGCTATGTGCGCATTCTGAGTTTCCACCTCTAAATCATGTTGAACCTGGTCCACCTGAATGAACTGCTCCATAAGCCGCATCCTCCAGTAGTAGTAGTTCATATCCACTATATCGCCCTTTTGTATACCTCAAATGCTCTAGATTCCTTCTTACTGAATAGTTTCCTGCGTTTGTCTCAGAAATCATATCATATCCGGATCTCTGCCATGATGCTGCCTCTTCATTTTCCACAAAGCCTCCATTGAGAATCAACCCACAATGAATTCTCCTACAAGCTCGTCTAAACTGTGTTCTTCTTCTGCGTGGTCAAAAATATACTCAATCTCGCCTTTCCTTCACACGCCTCCATAGCGTCCACATTGCAAAGGTCATTGCTGCAATACCAAAGATAATGGTCATAATAATTTTGATTTTCCAGTTTCTATTGGCGTCTTCTAGATCCAACTTGCACTCTCATGAATGTATTTGCTTCTGTAACCATTGGCTGCAAGCCCTCAAAATCACGATTCTGACAATCACCATGGCAATTTTGTTGACCTGGCCTACAATGTTCTTTGTCTCCTCATACGCCTTTCTCTCAAGCTCACCAACTTTTGTTTGCCCTTCCATGCGCCAATAACCAAAAAGGGTCACCAAGAATCTGATTCCCTGGCCTCCAAGTGGTTTGGTATGGATGTCTGCAAAGTTGGTGTCCGTTGGTCCTTGTACCATATTGAAATCTTTTCTGTCCAGAATACAGCAACTTTCCATCTAAATGTCTCGCTTTTGCAACTCCTCTCTTCATCACAAGCTGGCGCGCGCTCAAAGAATCTGTGAAGACATAATGGTCCACCGTTGCCCCAAGCGCAAATACAAGAACTGAGCAAATGTAGATACCATCTGAAGCTGAGGAAACTAATTGGTCACGGGCGCGCTGTAAAATGAGGCCTGTGTTGTAAAATCCCTTGTAAACGGAGCGTTCATGGAACATGGTAAAAAACGCGCGCTCAAAAACTATTCGTTTTCATCAATGCGGACCGCATATGTTTGACTTTTTATCGGCCACTGCCTCGGATCACTTGCATCAGAGCTTCCAGCGCATCTTTTGCTGCTGGTTCTGTCAGGTTTCTTCTCCAAACAAACTGCCCGACACTTCTTTCAATGGCTGGGTTATGCACGGATGAACCTTTCACTTTGGCCTTTCTCGGCAAGTGGGTAAGTCTGAAGTTTTTCATGTCCCGCCTCGCGCTCGCCGCATCTCTTCTTATACAAAAACATTACGCAACATGTTGCGAAACCGATGACAACCGATGACCCCACCCTCCACCGCACCCCATTTTAATTACGCGATTAATCGATGACAATGCAATGAAACCGATGACAATGTTCTGACGCCGATGACAATGTTATGACACCGACGACAACCTGTCGTGAAACCAATGACAGTTTCGTGAAATCGAACCTACCCCCACTCCCCCCAACCCCCACCCCATTTCAATCACACGACTAATCGATGACAACGTTATGAAACCGATGACAATGTTATGACACCGATGACAATGCTGCCGCGAAAACAGTGAAGCGTATGAAAACACCAGGCGACAAATCAATCCGTGGGAACTATGGCGCGTCAACTCTGCCTCACATGAAGATAAGCTATTGATCTCTGCGCCCTGCTGCTATTGAACAATGGACAACTGCTCAATGCATGGAATCCTCCTGATGCTGACTTTTTATGGCTCTTGAATCTGAGAATGTCTCTAGGCACCAATAGTGTTCACCTTTCTTCACATAGCCTTCTCCTGCTTGTGGAAACACAACCACTAGACAATAGTCCCTAGTCTTCTTCAGATATCCTAGGAACTTCCTCAAATAATGAAATGACATAGTTGCTGGATATTCTTGGGGCCAATTAATGGCAGGAAACGCTACATCGTACCTTTCCTCACAAAGGTAGATTCCTGAACCAGCAATGCTTCTGAACCAGAAAGATATGCAGTCCATCTTTCTCAAGTTTGTTCCTTTCTCCTCACACGCTGGTGTCAAACCTGTCTTGAATCTTTGGAAGAAAGATTTCATTGATGTACTTTGAACAACCGGTGGAAACCAAGTTAGTGAACTTGTAATTGAGTTCCTCGGTGAAGTGCTCTGTGAAGAAGTCAAGCCATGCTTTTGCTCCAACTTTCTGTCCAGGTAAGTTCCTTTACACCACAAATTCTTCTCGTCTCAACTTCACTTTCACAGGCTTATCCTGTGGAACTTGTAAGAAAGCATCTTTTACATCTAGACAACCTAGCGCTTGAGAAAATGCTCCTTCTCCCTCTCTTGCTTCTTCCTCCTCACCGACCTGAAGCCACTGGTGAGAAATGTCATCTCTCTTTCCTTCAGCGAAACAAACTCTCTTGCAACTAGTCTTGATCTTCTCTTCCATCTCTCGGAAGTTGTTCCATCTCCCTGATGAAAAGGCTTCTTTCTCCATTCATACACATTGCGCGTGGTCAGATAACTGATACCTCCTGCGCTACCTTCTGGTCTCTCTAGCGCTTGCATCTTCTGGAGTCTTTTCTCTCAACTTCATCAGCTACTCGATCTATCCACTCTTCTGGATCGTCTTCTGGTTCATGTTCTTCTTCTCCTTCTTCTTCTTCCCAGTCCTCTTCATCAACTTCTTCTGCAACTGGGGATGGCTCTTCATCTACATGATAGAGGTCTTCTCCTGCAACGTTTACCAAGTTGACCTTGGCTTGAATCGGCTGATGGATTGAATTTCTTCATAGGGTTTTCTTCTTCAAGCAAGTCAAATGCTTCCCTTGGTCTCGAAGGCGCTGATGATGACCTCAATGAAGATGTGTAGGCCTGCTGGCAATGGTGTAGATGGGAGCTCTTTCACCTGTTCAAGTGTCTTCTCGTCTGCAAAGTGAACTTTCTGCTTCTTACTTGGAGTTGCTTCCCCACTTGGCTTTCCAGTTTCATTTCCATCTCTTTTCATTGCTTCTCCCGGAATTTCCAGCGGGGCTGGAACCGGCATTGGCTCTGGGAATAGTGCCTCTTCTTTCTCTGAATCACTTCCCCCTTCAAGAGCTATTGCCGTGACTGCTTCTGCATCTCATCTCTAAACTTCAACATCACACGCGCTCAAGGAATATCTGTCTGCGCTGCTACCTCCAAAGTTTGTCTGGTACTCCCATGAATAGGCATTGAAGCTTTTGTAGGCCGCCAAGTTTTTGAACCAATCTTGATCTGTTCTCCTGATGCTTTTGCGTAGCACTACCTGCGCACGAGGTGTCAAGACATAGGTATCTTGGCTTTCCACTTTTCCCAAGAATAAGCATAGATGCCATCGAGCTTCTCCTTTGTTGAGACTTCTGACGCAACCATGAACTGGTTCTCCATATTCTGCTAGAAGTCCTTTGTAACTCTCGCCAAAGACAAGCCCATATGGAGTGGCACCTTTGACTGGTTGAAATCGATTCAACACCCAACTGGCATGTCTTGCTGCCTAAGTCCAAAGTGCATGATCTAATCCTATCTTAATGCCAAGCTTCGACTGCAAGCCTTCAATGAAACTTCCTGCAAGCTTCCTCACCCTGTCAACTGTGTTTTCTGACAGGAATGAACGATCTCCCAGTTTTGAAGTGTTCAATCTTGTAGTAAGTCCCCTAGGCTGCGACGAGCATTGATCAGCATCCTAAGACCTGTCTTGGTGTGGGTTCATTGTCACTCCTGTAGGTGATTGCTGAATACCCCAACGTCTGACTGAAATTCATTGAAATTCATCAACTCTTGCGCCATGAGACGAAAATGATTCTTGCTTCCTAACGGCTCAACTTGAATGTATCCAGTTCGGCCGTCGATTGCAACTAGCCAACATACTGCTCTTGCTGACTTTGTTTCTGAATCTCTTGCTCTAGTGTAGCAAAAGTCGAAGCTCACTTCAGGTATACTTCCTCTCTTTGTTCCGACTGTTCTCTCATGGCGATCTGGACGCGCTCGATGCTCAATGCACTCCTTACACCAATTTGCATATGGTAGACGTGTCAATCTGTGCCTCGCCTGAGTGGCTACATCTGGCACCTTAGCTAAACGTTTTCCCAGTGCTTCTCTTGTCCCTTGAACTTTTGCTTCACTCATCAATCTTTTGGCGTTCCAAAGTTCCTTCCTCTCGTTATGATTATCTTTGTGTAGACCTTCAACTTAAAGCCGCTGCCTGAGATGCCGAGAAATGAACACGCTGCCCTCAAAGTTGCTAAAGAGAACCCCTGGTCAACCCTACTCCATTCACCAAGACTTTGTCTACATCCATTGGGCTCAGTTGCAACTCACATTCGGGGTCTTCTTCTTTCTAGTCTTCGACCTCCATCTCGGCAATCTTCTCGATCGCCTTCTCCACTTCTTTCTTTCTTCCCTCTAAGGTTCTCAGGCATCTTTTGTCCTGGCACAAAGAACCCCATATCTTTTGCTGGCTCGTAGCTGAAGATTGTGATTGAAGGATTGACTGCATCATCATCAAAGAAGTGCTCACCAAGCTGTTCCTTTTTCATCATACTTTCACAAAGTTCAGGAACAAGCCATCTACCTCCCCTTTCACCAAAGTGGTTCTCATCAGCTCTGGTGATTCTTCAACTTCTGGAATGAATGTGGGGTCAACCAATCTTGAACAATAGGTGCTTGTTGAACCTCCAACCTGCTGCCTTTTCCGAAGCTTCAGGTACTTGCGCCCCCAGGCAGATTCATCCTCATCTCGAATGACTCTAAGGCAGCCCTGCGCTGTCAAGGAGCGATTTTGCAAGCTGAGCGGCGCCTTCAAGTCACAGTCCTCCGATGGCTGCTCTGGACCGTTGATTCCCCAACCATGCTCCATCGGTCTTCCACGGCAAAGTATGGGCTGATTCACTTTTGAACTGAAGATCGCGCAGGGAGATTTCGACAGTTTTCGCACCCCGTGGGCATACAGTCCCCCTGCGCATTTTGTAGTTTGGTAGCTGAATTGGGCGCTAGCTCTCCTTCCCCATGATCTGCCATATTCAAAGGGAATAAAGCTACATCAGCTCCACTATCAAAAATGATGGCCACGTCATCTCTTCTCTCCAAGCCTCCTAACCCTGGACTCCTCACGCACACTCAATCTCCACGGAGTTTTCCTCAATCAGGTTTTCTCCTTCTTCACATAGCTCATCATCATCTCCAATGTAGAAGTGAACCACTCTAATTCCATGACCTTCTGCTTCATAATGCTTTTCTCGCAGGTCAAAGATGATTGGCTCACAGTTCTCAATCTTTGTCTCTGCTGAGCTACGCTGCTGACTCACATTGGCTTGTTGTTGACCAACTGTATGAGTAGTCACTGAAGCTCCTCCTGAAGATGAATGGGCTGTATCACTTGCAACCTGTCGAACATTGTTTCTCCAACAGTCTCGAGCAAGATGTCCTGGCTTCCCACAAGTGTATCATGTCGCCAAACCTTTTCCTTTTTGGTCTTTGTCCTTACCTTTGCCCTTGTGATCACCTTCCTTTCCTTTCTGTTCTCCCTTTCCTTTCTTTCCTTTGCCTTTGGCATCCTTACCTTTGCCCTTGCGGTAATCATTCTTACCTTTCTCGCCTTTTCCTTTGGCATCTTGAACTCGATCAACGTCCATAGGCATGGGCGGGTCCTTGATAGTCTGTACTGTTACTTGCCACCGTTGAAGTAGCCTTTTTGCTGAGAACGACCTCATTGCAACACCTGTTCCCACAAAGTTGAGTATTGAACATTGTCAAATTCAAGTAGGATTTGGGCTGTCCACCTACACATCTCAAAAGAATAGCAGATTTCAACTCTCCTTGAATTGCTGTTCCTGATTTGACCGTCTCATCAAATACCTCTTCAAGCTTAAGAAGTGGAGGTTTTAGAGCGCTGTTCATAGAAAATGCTGATGATGTAGTGGCTGCCCCCGAGACTGCTAACCTTCTTGCCTTTGAAGTAGGTTTCAAAGCTTTGTTCAAGCTCCTCCAGGCATCAAATCCACTGGAGCCCTCCACAGCTTTCACCAATTGTAGCACCCTGCCCCGCATCAACGAAGCTAACAATCCATAGAGCTTGATGCATCTGGTTTTCTCTTCTCCAGTCGCCAAGCCCATGTCAAAGCTCTCGTTTGGCTTGTCATGAACCTCTTTCAAGTCCTTCATGTACGCCTCATCCACTGAGCGTAGATACGTCTGAAATACCCATGACCACTCCCTGAACGCTTTGATCTCTTGTTCTTGTGACTTATAGTAAATAGATTGGGTTTTGTGATCAACTTTGACCAATCAGCGGTCGCCCTCTTATTTTCAACTGCTTTCTTCACTGCTTCTGCTACTGACGCTGTTGCTTGCGTGCTTCTAGCTACGACTTCAAGGGTTTTTCTTATCTCATCCATCGTCGCCGCGCAAAAGTGTCCTTCTGACATACTGTACGGGGTACAGAGCGCAGCTCACAACAGTTTGTCACCAGTCCAGGTATTTGGGGCTCCAGGCTCCAAATCTATGGCTCGAAATGCTCCCGCAATCACAGTGACCTAGGGGCTTTTCTCTGGAGCTCAAACGGGGTTACCCTTATCCTTGCTCGGCTACCATGCGAACTTTTCTTGGCAATCAAAGGGCTACTGCAATACATGCTGTACAATACTACTTGTAGTCTATGCTGAAAATTATTCACAATAATCAGTTCTATTTCATTGTCATGAGATTGATTCATCGTATGTGTTTATTTTTCTCGTAGTTTGGAGGTTCAGCCTTTGCAGGAATATCATATTCTATGATTTTCCTGGAATCCCTTTTGGATTCTAGATTGCGGCTTTTTTGAAGTTTTTGATTCTTGAATGGAATTCAGAACTGAAACGTATGAAGCAATCAGATGGCAACAATGTACGGCGCCACTGCGCCCGAGAGCAGTCTTGCAGGGTAGCTAGCATGTACTGTTGCGATGTCATCTTGATTCTTGCTTGCTTGCCGTGGCTCACCTAATAACGGCAGCCCCTGCTCGGCATCTTGTCCATGAGCAGCAACAGCCCTCATCTCAGTCACTTCAACGTGTTGGCGTCAGCCCCTGCAAGGATCTCAGAAATTGAAAAAATGCAACTCAATTGAGTGAAGTTCTTCTGCCTTTGGTTTGTTAGAGGAAATGTGCCAGCCCAACCATTCCTGGGAGACAGCGCTGCAGCACAGGGAGCTTCTAACAAAAAAGAAAAAGGAAAGAGGAACAAGAAGTTCAGACAGAACAATTTCAAACAACATTTCTATACTTCCTTATATAGGAGGAGAGGATACAAAAGAAAGAAAGGAGCGTGGTCCTCGCAAGCTCACCGCCTCGCATCCGGCCATCCCAATTTACGTCGCCATAAGCACGTGCTTCGCCAAAAATAGGTTCCTCGCCTCGCAAACGCTTTCGTTTCGAGCAATAGTTTTGAACACTCATCACTGCAAGCTCTCGTGTTTTGGACCCAAATCTGAGAACTTCATCATACGCCTTCCTGCGATGATTCTACACGCAAACTGCTGCTGATCGAGGAATGACTTGTCGAAATGCAAAACAAGTGGAGAAGGAGGCAAGTCCTAAAGTACCTGCCCTCTGAAGACAAAAAATGTGCTTTGTCGTCTTGGCAATCTAAAGTACTATGTTGTTTCCAGGTGGAATCAGCAACAAGCATACTAAAGCCGCAGTCAAAGCAAAGGACATAATACAGTTCCAAATAAATGAGATTCCAAAGTCGGTTCCAACTTGCGCGAAGCTGCAACGTTCAAGGCCATGTTGGAGGAGAGAGTGAGTTGGAAGCGGAAGGGTTTTGTTCAAGGAAAACAATGTTCAATACCTGGCCATCAACACAGAAGTTGTTGCGCGTAGTTTCAGCAAATTCAATCAAGGTCGTTGAAAAACAAATGGTAGACCTATGAATTTGACATTCGTTCCCTCCAGGTTTGATGTCACCCTGATATGCCTATATGCCCTGCATAGCAACCATACCACGGAAATCGAATCTTTCCATAATAGTAACCTTTCAAAGGTACCAGTTGAATGTAAGGGGAGGTGGAGACTTCAATGCCGGGTATATTTTGTATCAGAGATGGATACAAACACTATGCAATCCGTATATACTGGGAAGGGATACGGAATATACAAACAAGAAAGAACGCAAAAAAGTAGGGCGGTAATCTGCAGATTCTGCAAAGAGCATTACTTAAGAATTACGAGTACGCATTTTCCCCCGTTCCCGGACACAGTGATAACGTATAAGGAAGGATTTCCACGCCACGTTGTACCCGCACGCGTGTATATATATATATAACCTAAACATATGTATGGTAGTTCCCACGCACACCCACTGAAAGATCTACCATGTTTGCGTCTCTTACCGAAGAACTACAATGATTTGTAAGTTTTTTTGGAAGGCGTCTTCTTGGCGTTTTTTGGGATGGTGGATTGGGGTACCGTCTATGTGCATGCATACATACATGGCATATACTGTGTGGGTGACAGCTTCTTTCTAGTTGATTCTATTTGCGTGGTGAATCCGCCGGTCTGCCAGCGTGTTTTGTGGATTGTCTTTGATCCCCCAAAACTGTTCGGGTTCTCTCGTCTTAGAAAAAAAGAGCTGGCCACGGCGGCCACAGTGGCTCGCCACGCCCCTGAACTCTCTGTCCTTTTGTCCTCCAGTTAGTGCTGGCCAACCCTGTGTCCTCCTGGTCCTTGTAGTTGTCCTGCTGTTGTCCTCCGACCCTGCTGGCCAACCCTGTGTTCTCCTCTTGTCCTATTCCTGGTGACTGTTGTCCTCCTCTGGCTACAAAGCAATGAAGCATAAACAAGATAGATCCAGAAAGCAGCCCGGAAGCTGATGTCCTCTCCTTGTCCTCCTGTTGTCCCTTTTCTTGCGGGGGTTTTTCGTAGGGAAGAAGAAGCTGGCCACAGTGTCAGGCCGCGCCGGCGAACCGTGTCCGGATGTCCTCCTTCGCCTCTCGTCGCAATCTTTTCGGTCCTGTCCTCCTCAAGTGCTTTTATTGCCTTCTCGTTGTCCTTCTGCACTCCTCTCGTTCTCCTCTTGGCGCTCCCCTCGTGTTGTCGTGGTGTCCTTTTGGCGTTGTCCGACCACGGCTTGTCTTTCTTTCGTCGTCTTGGTGTGTGCGTGGTGTGTTCCTTCCCTCATCTTTTTGTCCTCCTCTGGTCTTGCTGCTGTCGTGCTCTTTACGCTGCTTTCCGAGGCAGGGGCTGGGGCTGCGGCCGCCCACTACCACCACAACAACACTGGTATAATTACTTGTATTGCTTGTGTTAGGTAGAGCTCTAGATCTCTCCCTTGGACGGATTTAAAGGCTTACGCCTGACAGCCGGCCAAACATGTGAAGCGCCAGTGGCGGGATATAGCGTTTTCTTTCTTTTTTTGCCTATCTTGGTGCTATAATGTTGGCTATCTTGGGGCTATGTGGGGGCTATGTTGGGGCTCGATGGGCGGAGTACTGCGGCGGAGGGGGGGCGCACACTGCATCCTTCTGCAGATTCTTCTGTAGAAGGGGGCTGACCACCTGGGTGCACAAGGAGTGTGCGCCGAAGGTCGGGAGAACCGCGGCAAGAGAGGAGGACGCCGGAGAGAAGGAAGCAGAGAGAAGAAGGGCGGGCAGGGGCAGGAGCTTGGGTGTGTAGGGCGTGCTCACCTGCGTTGTGGATGGGAGAAGCGCAGCCACGTCGGAGACGAAGGAAAGGAGGCGGGCATCGTAGCTGACCCGTGGGTTGTTCCATCGAAGGCCTATGTTGCCCCACCTTGGGCCCAGGTTGACCCCGCTAGGGCCTAGGTTGGGCCATCAGGGGCCTATGGGGCATATCTTGGATCTATGTTCGCCTTACCCACGTCGAGCCCGTTGCCCCATCTTGGGCCTATGTTGGCCCATCTTCGAGCCAGGTTGAGCCTAAGTTGGAGCTATATGTGGAAAGTACTTGCGGCACTTATGTTGACATACTCTTAAGATGCGAGTTTTGCCGTCCCGGGCCCCCTGTCCGAGGCCAAAGCCACGTAAAACCGAGGCTTTTTGACATCGCCAAGATGAAATCCGCGGCGGCCGAAGGGCCCGAAACCCTGTAAAGCACGACGTTTTTGAACATCGCGCGCAGAATACCCTGTAAATTACAGGGGGATCAGTCCCCCCGCGGTTGCCCGAGTTGTCCGGGGTGTTTCGGCGGCAGGGGCGCGACCGTTAGTTACCTTCGGCAACCACCGAAGGCCTCCGGCAAGGACACGGGCTCGGCAGGCCGGCGCCCGGATTTTTGTTTTGCCTGGCCTACCCCCTTCCCTCCCCTCCTTGTCCTCTTTCTGTCCTCATCCTCTTCCTGTGCTCTTCCTGTCCTCTTCCTGTTCCGTTCCTGCCCTCTTCCTGCGGGGTTTTACAGTGTTTTGCTGCGCCGTGTCCTTGCATCTTCCCACACTGTTGCTCAAGCACGGCAAAAGCTTTTCACACAAACTCTGCTTTTATACAAACGTGTTTTCACACCCGACCTTTTTGACACATACATGCATCCTTTTCAACACAGCCCGGGTGACACCACAATTTTTTTACACCGAAGAACTACAGATAGATCTCCCGGGCCACCGCGGCTTCCTGCCGTTTCAGTCCTTTTGGCGGGTCTCTCAAGTATTGGAAGGTGGCCTGCCCCCAAGTGAACATGCTTATGTCCACATGCAGGAAACAATCCTTATGTCTGAGTCTATACATACGTAATATGTATATAAACAAAGCACCGTCTTTCAGTCCGCTAGTCCTTTTGTGGATAGGCCTATTGACACTTGCATATAATAGAAATGGATGTCTTTTGTAAAAACAAGTGTCCTGGAAAGTTGTTGATGGTACGGATGTGTTCAGACAGCCGCCTCTTTTTCGAAAGGCACTTAGTTTACAAAAAGACCGTTACAACCACTTGGCAACTCATATGTGTCCGTGCCAAATCAGTTTGCTGCTCGAAACAAGCCCACTTCTGTAAGGACTACTAGCACTGTTTTCCACGGTGTGACGTGTGATCGGATACTTTGTGCAAGGATTCAAAGTTCTACCGTCACAACCTTTTCTGGAAAATGAAAGCTCAAAAAGAATGCATGAGAGGATGCTACCTTTTGATGTTCAGCTCTTTCAAGAGTTCTTGCAAAGAAGTAAGTGTTGCGAGTAGCATCCAGGAACCAATTAGAAGATTCTCCTCAGCTGTCCTGCGCATTCTGAGTTTATAGTTCACAACTGGTGTTCAATGATTCAATACACACATCCCAAAACCCCCAGGTATCCGATATAAATTGTTCAGAAATCTACTGTTGCGCTTTCTTAGTTCTCAAGTGTGTTACATAGTAGATTTTAAGACATCTGGATCTTCAAAACTCCCAAGTAGGCTTCAGATTCAATGCGCTCTAAGTGCAAGTGGGTACCATAGCCCTATGTACCCCAAGTCCGCTATTCTACTCCTTTTCCACTGGGAGTGACAAAGTTTAAACCCTTTACTCTACCTAGGAGTGCAAAAGTCTTTGTACTATGAAGTAGCACCATATATATATATTATATATTATATCTGTATGTGTACCCCCTGTGTAACCTATGTTTGAGATCGCTATTCTTTCTCAAACCCTCGTGTAGTCTGCTAACCGCAAGGGGGGCAATGATTAGTTGTGGGTGGGAAGTTGTGGAGGGAGCGTTTGCAAAGGGGGTGTGGTAGGGAATGAACGGAGGTGAGCGAAGTTGTGGAGCCAGAATGCGCAAAGGTGGTGGGGAGGACAGGTTCCTCAAGGGGGTGTGGTGTAGGAACGGAAGAGAACAGTGGGTGGAGGAAAAGTCGCAGACGGAGGTGCGGTTGTGTGGCTGCTGTTTCACACTGACCATGTTGCGAAAAGAGGATGGTGTTCTAAAAACAACATGCTGGCAGGGTTTGCACTGAAGTTTTGTTATTGAGTGTGACAAGGTATACGCAACATGGGTGCTGGGCGTCTAATTCCGTGAGAAGCTTCGAGCAGCTGTGGTGTCATTTCACAGACAACCCGCAACATTTCATCTAACAGAATCTAACAAATCTGCCCGCGCCGAAGGCGCCGAGGCGTTTTATGAGGCTCGCGTTATACCGCAAGTACCGCAAGTAGTACGCTATAGCTTTAGCTAGGGGGGGGGGCATTTTCGCTCTATACTCCTGTGTTTTTTGACGTTTTTGGAACCGGCTTAAAGTGCTGGAAGATAAGTTCGCGCTAACTTGAAGCGTCTTGTGATGCAAGAAATGCAAGTTTCTGCTTTGCATCATCTGCATCATCTGAGCGGTACATTGAGCGGTACATAGCTCTAGAAGTCACTATCTAACGGACGTGTCTGCGAGATAGGTACTTGAACGTCGTAAACATGGCCGAACGGGACTGGAATACATAGCTTTAGAATAGAAGTGATATTTGGCTACAGAAGCAGAGATAGGCAGAGATCACGTCCAGGAACGGTAACATTTTCGCACGAGCAGAGCGTGCATATGATCGAACATAGCCCCAGAAGTCACTATCTCAAGCACGCTTCTTCGAGATTTTCGTACGAGCAGAGCGTGCATATGATCGAACATAGCCCCAGAAGTCACTATCTCAAGCACGCTTCTTCGAGATAGGGACTTCAAC
>CAXAMN010006469.1:125024-213744 GCA_963970005.1 Durusdinium trenchii | reverse complement strand
AAGGAACACACTTTTTCTGCCCTTTCTGCTCTTGGAATTCTTCTTTCCACGCCCCCCAGCTCTTCCGCTAGGAGGCTCAAGTGTTGAAAATTTTGGGTGCGCGATGAAGTTTCTGTACACTGTCAAGTATGGCTTGAGACGTGAGTCGCTGGCAGGGAGCTTCATCTGACTAAGGACCGACAACCCCTCGTTCAGATAGATCCGAGCACTTTTCTGTGTGTGCCATCTCCCTTGAATTAGTATTCGGTCCAGATTTTGGTGTTTCTGGAACCAAAACGTGGCCCCTCCCCGCCGAAGCGAGTAGGGGCGAAATCCCCAGTCCTGAATGCCTAGGGCCTGTAAACATTCATTGAAGAGGGCACGCCATCGAGGTGGCGATGGAGTTAAATGGGTCTCCGGGGTAGCCAGCCCTTTCCAGTGTCGAAGAACTCGGAAGCCGCCTGCAACATCCTACGGATACGTGATACATGGACAAACAAGGAGGAGCGCGCATCACGTAGCGCCCCACGTCTATCAGAGTTGAGTCCTGAGACCCCCTGACAAGGGGGTCCAGCTCCCAGTACAACCAAGCTACATTGTGAGAACTTCAGGCTCCAGGAGACCACATCCTCGTCGGAGATGAGCTCTACGTCCTCATAGTGCAAAACCCCTGGGTAGTGCGCCTCAACAACCCTCTGGGCGGCCTTGTTGCGCTCCACAGAGATGTATCCACACTCTGCGACCTCTTGTAGGTCCATGGCAACGCGGAGGGCTCCGATGCCGTCGAAGAGCCCCACTACCAGCACCTGGTGGTCACTCAAAGCATGCGGCACCTGTCCCCGTATACCTCCTGCCTCCACCATTGAGCCCACTGAAGACAAGCCTACCGAGCAGCAGATGCCTCCCCCAGTCGTTGAAGCATCACTGCACGACACAACAGGGTCCATGTCCAACCGGAAATTCATGCGGACAAGCGGGATCAACCCAAGGAAGCGCAGGAGCTCAGCACGGCATTCACGAGGTATTGCCCGGTATGCTGCCCCCGACGAGTTGAAGCTCTCAATGAAGGCCCATACGGAGTTCAAGGCACTAAGCAGTGGCCGCCTGAACATGGAGAAGTAGACCAGGCCCCCACAAACCACTTGCATCTGCCGCTGGCTCGCCTTCTCCTGCCCTACTAACTTCCAGGCCAACGCGAAGTACTTGGCGAGCTTCGCCTCCTTCGGATACGCAATGCCTTCAACCCCATCAACTGTCGCCCCCTGGAGCTCACACTTGTGCGACCTCTCAACTGCCTTCTTCTCGTTGCGCGGAACCTGCCATACTTCGTATTGCTCCCTCAACGCCAGAACACCGGGCGCCACGCTTCCTTCTAGCTCTACCATTCCTGTCGCGCTGACTTTCTCCAGAAGATCGTAGTTGTCGAGATAGACACGCCAGGCTGGGTTTGCCACCGTGAACGGACGGTCCTTCCGGAGCTCCGCAGACCTCAGAGCTACGCCTTCGACCTTCTCGCCCGACCAAAGCACAAGGTTCCGGCGCACGTTCTGAGCAAGGCTCACGGAGTTAAGGAACCCCATGGGCAGTACCCTTGAGGCGAGGTAGACCACTTTGCCCCGTAGTTCTGGTGGCAAGCACTTCTGCGGCGCGGCCTTGTTGAACGCCAAAAACTTCACCCAACAATCTGGCACCCGCATCGTATAAAAGAAACACTTCACATCTTCAGAACTAATGAGAAGGTTCTCGCCAGGCTGGATGAAGAAGGGGCTCATCATCCCCCAGGAAGGCAACGTGTCAACGTCGCCTCCTAGGGGTTGGCAGATGGCATTAAGTGGCGCCAGATTCATAATCAGGCGACAAATCTCAACTCCCTCTGGCGTCCAATCCTCCTTCGAAACTCCAAAAAGTCCGTTCAGGAGTGGTCCACTCCCGGTCTGGAAGACCATGTCCTCTTCGAGGTAGCAACAAACCCCGGCTCTTACCAGCCCACTACAGAGCTCACCCCAGGCTCCGTCCTCAACCATGACCTTAGGGGCCTTCACCAATTCCCAGGAGCTCCGTGGTTTCAAATAAGAATCAAACGAAAGCACGTACTCCCGACACCCCAACGAACACACCTCTTCAAGGGGGACCAGACCAATCTCAGACGGCAATGCGGGCATGATGTTCTCCCACTTAATCCACCGAGCAACACGAACCTCGTCGCCCTGGTAGTCGATGGCCCTGGTGCGGAAGAATTCCTGCCAATTGCAACCACTAAGTCTCAGGTCAAGTCTACAGAAACGCTCAACTTCTCCACGAAGAATCCCTAGACACTCTTTCTGGCGGCTGTTGACCTCCAGTGCAAGGAAGTTCGACCTGCCCCAAAGGGCATTCAATGACACACACACAGGCGACCCACGAAACAGTCTCATCGGTCACGTCATCCCAAAGCCCCTTCAAAAGATCCGTGGAGGTAGGCAAGGGGTAAATGTCGGTTTTCCCCCCACCCGTGGTCGAGCTGCGAAGTGGTAAAACCTCCACCAAACGTTGAAGAACTTTGGGACCTAGACCTGACAACCTCAACCCTTCATCGCACTCCGGAAGAGGCTCTTTTTCAGCAGTCGGCGTGACGTCGCGCAGTCGCTGGTGCGACTCCTCTACGTTTTCAAACTGCGGAGGGCTCGGTGGAAAACTGTAGTCCTCGGCGGTGCCCGACAAGTGCACCTCATCGTCAGGAGCATGGCCTCCCGACGGGCTTGAAACTAGTGAGTCTTGTCCAGCTCCCAGCGGCACCAAGCTGCGTTGTGCGACACTCAATGCTGCCGGCCATGGCCCAAAACCACTCAACAGCTCCTCTTGTGCAACGGAGCTCAACTCCTCTCCATCCAACTGAAGCGTCAGCTCCCGTCCACAGGAGCTCGACTCATAGGTAGCTCATAGGTAGCTCCCGCTCCCAGGAGCTCATTTGCTCACCTGCTCGTCCTTCTTCTCCTTGCCACTCTTGCCGCTCTTCTGCTTCCCCTTGCCCTTGTTGTGGTCGGTGCTCTCTCGCTCCTTGCCCTTGCTCTTCCCCTTTCGACCGTCTTGGAGGCTCGAGAGGTAGCGCACTTTGGAATCGTCGTACGCTTCTTTTTGAGCCCCCGATAATTCCTCCTTTGCAGCTAAGACCTGGGCCTCTTGCGGCGAGATCTCCAGCCTCTGAGCCACTGACCAGTGTGTGCCCGACATCACCGCTTCTATTGACTTCAGGCGCTGGCGTAGGATGTCTGTCCCTTTTGAAGCCGCACCCTTCATCAATGCGTCCAGCGCCGCGCAGATGGTGATCAATTCCCTCTGTGCTGGTCCTGATGCTCGCCTCTGCAACTGTTGGCGGTAATAGGCCAGTGAAATCGCCTGGGGGGGCCCGGACTGGTCGTCGGAGCCAATGCTTTGAAGCAAGCTGGCACGCATCCCCTTCAGAGCTTGAGCGGTGAGAACACCATGGTAAAGCTCCGCAACTCTCTGCAGGCGTGTCTCTGGATCGAAGAGCCCCAGGTCGTTGACCTCCTCTGCACCTGTGTCCTCCGAAGCTCCGGAACTCCTCGACGATCCGCTGCTCTTCCCCGACTTGCTCTTCTTGGCGACGCGAATGCGCTCCTTGGGGTCCAAACCAGTCCCCCCATACAGTGCTGCAAGTGGCTTGATTGCCGCACCGCGAGCGTGTCGACCGTCCAACTTGATCGTACTCGAACTGCTTGATGAAGTTGACCTTGCCTTGACTCCTGCAGCGGCCTTCTCCTTCTTCGACCGCTTCTTGCTTCCGCTGCTCCTCGAGGCCTGGTCCTTCTCCTTCTTCTTCTTCCGCCTCTTGCCCTTTGTCTTCTTCTTCTTGCTGCGCCCACGCTCGTGAGACCTCCTCCGGCGTGACCGTGACTTGGCGGTCTTCTCTTTCAGGCCTCGCTCTTCTTTCCCTCCGATGCCTTCGTCCTTCGCCTCGGCTCGGGCCCGGACTTCCCGAAGATCGTCTTCGCCGGCGTCGACGATGACGAGATTGTGAGTCCATCCGTCTTCTTCTTCGCGATCTCTCATGAGCCTCATTCGGCTCACGTGTAGGAGGTCGTCCGACACGCGCTCTCCAGTGCACAGGGGAGTGCACCGATGGCACCTCACCATCTTTCCTGCTTGACCGGTGGCGTATCGCAGGAGGCTCTCGTTCGTGGTCCCGCTCAACTTCAGGCCCAAGTGAACCTCCCCGGACTCCACCGTCATGCTGTCCAGAGTTCCTGCGGCCTGACATTCCGCGGTATAGTATGACCCCTTGGTCACAACTATCTTCACGCCACGGCCCAACTCCTCCAGTCCGATCTCGCTGAAGCCGACCTCCTCGCCAGACCGCCAACGGTCCAACACCCCAGGAGCTCCCAACACAGCCGGAGCTCCCGCAGGGCGTCGAGCAACCACTCTCCTCATGGCCACCCGCATCGCTGCCTTGGGCTTTGCTTTGGCTGCTGCTTTTCCTCTTGCTTTGGCTTTGGGAGCCATGGTGATCAGCGTCGACCGTAGTAGTAGCCCCGCAGGCGGTGCTGCACACCCTTAGTGCCGCGGTGTCTTCTCCGAGGACTGTTGTCCCGCGTCCTGGGTCGTCGACCCGCTTGTTGACTCCTGTGCGTAGGAGGTGGATGGTCGGGCTCAACAGGCCCGGATCTGGCTGGTGCCGGCGGTGGCAAGGGCAGCCGGGCAAGCCGACTTGGAAGGGATGGGGCTGGCTTTGGTGCCGGCTGCAATCCCAGGTCTGGTCCGGGCACGGGGGGTGCCCTTGTTGGGGGTGCAGCTGTGGATGCACCTCTGGTCTCAACAGGCTCCTCTTCACGCCGTCTCCTCTTGCTCCTCTCCTTTTTCTTTGGCTCCTGCGAGCTTTTGCGCTTCCTTCTCTTCTTCTTTTTGACAACCTCTTCACCCTCAGCAGCCTGCTCCTGGCCTGGTGCAACCTCTGCTGAACCCCGGGCCCCTTCGGCCGAGTCGTCCTTCCGATCACCCACAACCTCTGCTAGTGGTCCAGCTCTGCTCTCTGTATCCGGCTCCGCTTTGACCTCAGTGAGATCAGGGGCAGACCTGCTCCCCGAACCAGCGTCACCCGCAGGCAATGTAACAACGCTAGGAGCCGCTGCTCCCGGATCAACCGGTGGAAGACGGGGATCAAGTTCTGGTCCAGGATTGTAGCTTGCAGGATTAGCCTCAACTCGTTCCCTCGCCAGGATCGGAGCCGCCTCCTCAGCAAGATCCAGAAGGGCCCCGGCCGCGGTGCGCAGGATCTGTACGGTCTCCTCCTCCTGAGACCTCAACAGTAGGGATCCGCAAAAGAGCTCTCGGATCCTTTTGTGGGTGCGGCACGCGCGGCAAAAGGGGCCTTCGAAAAGGCCACACACAGTGCAAACCATGCACCGCAATAGCTGAAGCCCAAACACTGCGGAACAGACGGACTGAGGTGCATCTTACACTACGGGGCCGTAACTACATATTCGGGTGAGCCCGCCAAGTGCCCCCGTGGACCGGCCGAGAAAATTCTACCGTGGCGGTGAGCAACCTTGTAAAAGTCTCAGGAGCACGTACTACAGGTTTCAGCTCACAGCCCAGTCCGCTGGGATTTGTTCGGCCTTCGGATGGTAGGTGTGTCTTCCCAGGTTTCTTGTGCTTTGTTGGTCTCCTGCCTCTCTTCTCCGTACCTCTCTCCCAAAGTTTCAAACACATAAAACATCCGAGTTACTGGTCTACTTCCTCGACTTCTTCATGCGTCTTTCTGACCTCTTCTTCGGGACTTCCTCTTTTTTCGTCTTTGCAGGTCTCTTTGGATCCAAGTCTGCTTCCCGGCGCACCTTGAGGTCTTGTCCTGTCTTCTCATCCGTCTTTGGGATTCTTTAAGGTCTGTCTGTTTTGCAGGTGGTAGGCGGTTGCGAGTTTCCCTTTCACCTTCGTCTTCGGCATTCTCCCACTCTCACACACACACTCTCTCTCTCTCCCTTGTCCTGACATATACTGTACTAGTTTCTTCTTTCCGCTGCTCAAACATTCCATTTCAAGTCTCGCAGAACCTGGGATCTTGCCCCGCGATGGATAGAGTGTGTGTGAACGCTCTGGAATCACAGGTTTGCGTTTGCAGTTTTGACTTGACGCTGCGATATTGAAACTTTTTCAGCAGGGCAACATGGCACCAGCTTCAACCTCCATCTAGAATGATTCATCCTTTTCGCAGGAGGCAAGGTTCAACAGGCTTGTCTGTCTATTCCCTCAGACGTTTCACTATAGACTCCTATTTGCACGGGTGATTCCTATGTCTCGCTTCACTATTGGAACCTGGACTGATTTTGGTCGATCTCGCTCCCTTGTTCAGCAAGCTGTGAACTCTGTGAACCTCAATTTTGGTTTGGTTACACCACGCGTATAGGTTTCTTCAAATTGAGGTTTCGGCGGGGCATGGGCTTTGAGACTGTACACCCCAATTCTTCAGTGTGTACATCCAGGGAACAAGGGTCAACTTTGTAGAAGCAGGTGGGGTCTCTGGCAAGGATGTGCAATTTTCATTATGCCCTCACTGTGGTTCATGCAGTGTTGTGGTTCCTCTATATTCCATCGCTCGAATTTCTATTTCACGTTCTATTTCTGACATGTGCGTGGCATGTTGGTGGAGGGCTCTGCCCCATGGCCCAAGACCTAAGACCGTCAGGCTCCCTTTATCAGATATACATATATATATATATACACACATATGTATATATACGAAGGCATATTTTCTCTTGGCAAGTCAATCATCAATGGACCTGTTCTGGAAAATATATAGTCCTCTGGGAATCTGGCGGCCACTCTGAACACTTTCTCCTCCACTCATTTGACTCAGATTACCTGCGGATTTGGACCTTGGACCGAGCTCACTAGATAAAGTGACATGAGCAAAGAACAAAAGAAGAGTTCCTTACTTTGAGCCCCAAACTATCCCTTTTCTTTTGTCACAGAATTATACATTCCCATTCAAGTGCTGCCAGCATCTCGGATCTCGCAGTTTTCACGATGCAACCAAGGTTCTTCCGGTTCAAAGGTCGACCCGAAGCATTCTTTTTGGAGTCACCTATTCGAACACCACAAGGAATTCTTGTTTCACATGGCCACTTTGCAACATCCCAAACCAGCTAAAGAAGGTGAGAAACTATTTACCAATGTCTCTTCAAGAGCTTCTGGTTTCCAAACCAGGCTCAAATTTAGGTGTTTAGTAACTTTTTGAACATGTGTGTGTATATCTATATATAGATAATAGTTTTAATATATATATTTATATATATATATATGTAGAGAGAGAGAGATTTGGCTCAAGTCTCGGCTCAAGGCTCCGGGAGGCTCAAGCTGGTTCCGCTGACCGTGGCACATCGCGACTCCACCTTCCCCGTCCTTGAGACAGAAGCGGGACTACATGGAGTGGAGCCAACGGCATCGAGGCTATCAGATATGCTCCAGCCCCACCTGCCGGAATTGGATATGGGAACCGAGTCCGGGAAGGTTGTGTTTGTCGTCAATGTGGCACTACGTGGAACAAGCCAGCTCAAGGCTATGCTGCTAGATCTCCAGCTCCTCGGATCAACAACCGATGGAAGGCAGGCAGGAGTGTCACGATGAGATGAAGAGTATCCAGAGCAAGATTGAGCAAGAACGGGCTGAACTCAACACTACGAGCACGGCCTACATCCACAGCCTGACCCTGTCCAGCTATCGGAGGACGCTGACATGAAGGACCCGGTACCAGAAGCTGCAGCCGGGTTCATCAGCACCTTGGGGGTCAGTCTCACGCAAGAGCAGCGTGACCAGCTCAAAACTATGCTCAAGCGGCCACCAAGCTCCCCGCGCACTCATGGAAATCCCACTCTTTCGCACTTTCAGGCTCAAGCTCCCCGAACAGGGCCTTCTCTGGGGTCTATGGCCCTGCACACTCGAGTTTGAATCCGCCCAAATTGAGGGGCGGGGGCCTCCACATCGAGGACGAACTGAGGGTCAGGATCAGGGAAGGGCGCCGATCTTGCATCTCACATAACCCTCTGCCCTGATCTTCTGGCCAGGTTTTGGCACACCATCATGGAAGTGGATGAGGACGCTGATCAACAAGAAGTCCGTCTGACAGCTGGACAGCAAGGCCTTTTCCAGGTCTGTCAGAGAGACTTGCTGCAGTCCAGCAGCAACTATGCACACAAGGCCACCTTGCACAGTGGGCAACAAATGCTGGTCGACCTCAAATGCAGACCTTGGTCCTTAAGCATCTCTCCTTGCCGGGCGAGCCGGAACCCACTCAGGGCAATGTCTTTGTCATAGGATTGACGAGCATTTTACAAAATCCACACAACCTCTGCTTTGGCAACGCTGCTTTTCGATGCTGGAGCTGGGCTGGAGCTTTTGCGGGTGAGCAGTCTTCGGGATGGGGGAGAACCCACACTGCTGTCAGGCAGTTTTTCTCCAGCAGTGCCTCTCCCTAAACGAAGGTCATCTTGTCCAAGCGCATGTTGAGGGTCTTCACCTGCAGATACATCAGATTGAGCGACTTGATGATTTTGTCATTGATGGTCAGTTTCTTCTCCCCTTTCTTGCCCCTGTTCCCTGTTGCTCTGGAAGATGCTGCGCAATGTCTCCAAAGTCTCACGCACCCTTGAGACCTCGAAGCCGTCGGGTTATTCACCTTCACACGCTCGGCGTTGATGAAGGTGGCGAATGCCTCCGGAAGCAAGCTGTCATCAACGTTCAGCTCAACATCTGGCGCGCGCTGTTCGTTGGTCTCCTTCTTCAACTTCGCAACTGCCTGCTCCTTCTTCAGGTAGTGCTTCTGAACCGGAGCGTTTGCTCCGCCAGTGAGGCGAATGACCGCCTGAAGGACATCTCCCACCTCAATGTCGAGCATCAAAAGGGTTGAACTGTCAAGCAAGTCCTTTGCGCTCTTCTGAAGGGAGTGGATGTCAATGCCCCACTCGTTGCAAATCAGCGCCTTGACCATCAGAAGACTTCAAGGCAACATCTTCCATCGCCTCCGACAACCAGGGTCTGTGCGATGTCAGTCTTCGTTGCTTTGGACTTCACATCTGAACATCAAATGATCACAGGGCTGGACATGATGGACTGCATCTGGAGACACTATGATCAGGGCAGCCAGGATGATGTTGGGCACTTTGTCGGACATCTGTGGGAGTATGCCAATTCGACCTTCTTCGAAGGAAAGTTTTTCCATCTCCATCCAACTGGGAGGCTCGAAGAGAAGGAGAGAGCGCCGCTCAACATCCTCTTCCCACATGAACACGGCCACACCACTTTGGAAAACCTCATCATGCTTTGGTCCAACGAGGGCAATGGTCGGTATTTGCACGCGTCCTGAGGAGCATCCCCTTCTCTGAAGATGGGATCCATGCGCACATGGCTTCGTACAAGGTGGTCAGTCTGGTTCTCCATCAGGGCAGTGGTCATGAGAATGGACACTATGTGGCAATCCACTGCTCGCACAACGCCTTCTGGTACGCTAATGATGGCAAATACCCACAGCCACTACCACATCTCTCTGATCAACACCAGCAGCAAGTGGCGCAAATTTGGTTGGTGCTTGAACAGCCGGAAGAGCTGGCTCCCTTCCTGCACAAGAAGCAGAGATGTCAACACAAGACGCTCCACCTCATCTTTGGCAATGTGACGAACTTTGGCCACAAGGTTCAGGATTGGGCGTGGACCAAAGTGGCCATGCAATACTTCAACGCTCGGGCAACGTCACTTGACATACACCCTGGAAGGCAATGGGTGGACAGCCTGGGTCTGCAACCAGAAGGCTCCCTCATTTTGCTCATCAGGTGTACTTGCGAACAGCAGAAACCTTGCAATCTCCGCGCAACGCAGAAATTCTCTCCGGGCTCCTCAACCTCTTGGACCACACCCATGCTCCTTTCATCATTGGAGGCGATTGGCAGACCCTCCGGAAGCCTTGGCTGCCACGGTGATTACGAGCAAGTTCAATTGCCAAATGCTGGACACCAACTCGCCCACGACCTTGCGTGGGTCTCAACTGGACTACCTCCTGGTCTCCACAGTGTTGGTCAGTGCTATCCAGCTCACGACGGATTGGGATGTACCCTGGAAACCTCAGTGCACAGTCGGGCACTCTTGCCTGTGATACTGCGGAAGTACAAGTACAACAGCTTCAAAGATTTCCACCCATTGGCAAGGCGCATCCCCTTGCCACAGCGCTGGGCCACCTTCTCGGAAACCAATGGCTGTTTCAGCATCATTGTGGGAAATTCATATGAGGAAGGCTCCACTCGTTGACCACGTAGGCCGCAAATCTGGGAGAAAGGGCAGCTGGCCTACTGGGTAAAGATGGCGGTGAGGGTCAACATCATCCATCAGACCCACACCCGGAGTGTCGCTCATGATCTCCGACGCACGCTGCTCAATCTGAGTGACAATGCCTCAGATAACATGGAGCAAGACCTCTTCCTGTCTCCTCTTGACACTTGGGCGCAAACTCCTCAGCATGATCCTACAGAGCTGAGGCGGATAATTCAGGACCAGGAACAAAAGGCTCACAAAGCGCTGCTCAGCTCCGGTCGTAAAGAAAAAGGTCAGACCAAGGGCTTGCGAGGGCTGTTCAGAAGCCTCCGGCCGAGAGACATCCCGCGACAGCCCTTTCAAAACAAAACAGCAAAGTGAAGACCGGTCGCATTGACCTCCTGTCTGTATCGTGTTTGGAATCGATACCGGAAACACGATCTACACCGATGGCAGCTTGGCCTGGGTGAAGAGCTCCCCTGGGACAAAGCGCGGCCACAGCAAGACTGCCATTGGCCGGATGGTCAAGGCGGAGATCAGCAAGCGTCAAGGCATCCACACAGTCTCTTGCCTGGCTGACTTGTCGTGTTTCTATGACACTGTCACTTGGACCACATCATCGAACCTGCCCGGGCCCTCGAGCCTGTGCTTCATCAAGATGACTGGACCTGTACACTGGACCTCGTATCATCCAGGCGGAGGGCATCAGCGGAGATCACCTACCAACAAGGCCCACAGGCTCCGGCAATATCGAAGCTCATCCCGAACAGGCCACTGAAGCAGCTGGCGCAGTCACATCCGGCAGTCTCCCTGCAGACATGGGTGGATGATCGACGTGTCATTCGACATCCGGGGTAGAGATCCGGCCTACGTGGCTAGGGAAGGAGTTCTGGCTTTCCGCACCTTGAGGGCTGAGCTTGAAGCTGCTGGTCTGTGCCTCAACACAGACAAAATTGGCTTCTTGACAAGCGCCAAAGAAGTCAGCAAGGAGGTTGACAAGTTCTTGACAACCATGACCCTGCCGACTACGACGTGCTACGTGACGTCGGTCGATGCTACAGCCACAAGGAGGAGACGGGTGACCCACATAAAGAAGCGCTTTATCAAGGGCAGTGGCAGAACCGGAATACTGCGGCTTGCTCCATCCACCCGCTATCGTCTTCATCGAGGAGCTGTGCGTCCTGTGATGACTTGGGCCCAGGCTAACGGGTTGGCGGAGACAGAAACTGAGGGCGCTAGCTGCTCGTGATCTACGCCTTCACAAAAGTGCACTTGGAGCCCTCCTCAAGGTCCGCTACGGATGGCAGGTGGTATCCGGACCACTTCAAGCACTTCAAGCCTATCTACTGGGCTATGACTTCGAGATTTCCAATGGCAAGCAATGGAGGCGGACTGGTTTTGGTGGGATTCCGGACTGCACTCTGAGCATTGATGACTGCTGGCCGGTTCTCCTTCACAAGCTAGTGGGGGAGTTCAAGTGGCAACGGTTTCTCAGGTTAACGAGGTACGAAGGGTGCCATGACCTTGAACGGCCTTTGGATTGGACGGTCAGCTGGAGGCTCCAAAAGAACACCAGTGATAAACTGGCCAGTGCCCTGAGAGCCTTTCACCACAACACTCTCCATGCGTGATGAGGAACTCACTTTCGTTCACTTGATTTGGCGTTGCAAGTTTCGGCGCGGCCGCGCCAAGGACATCCCTCCACTGGAATCCAGGCATGACGCAGTCCATCTTCTACAAGGTCGAGACTGGAATGGGCTCCTTTGTTGGAGAAGGGGCTTGGGAGAGTCAGGAGACCAGAGCTGCTCCCACATGCCAAGACAAGAGGCACAAGAGGTTTTGCTTTGCCATCTGTGTGCACCACATTCACACTCGAGAGCGGGTTGCGTCTCTCACCGGAGTCTGTCCGGGGCAAGTCAGCCGGCAACGAGCTTTCTTCTATGGCCTCAAGCACCTGGCCCTCCATGTCTCTGAGAAGATCCAGGTGGCCCTCTATGACCATCAGGTTTGGAAAGCCTGGGCTCGGCATCTGGCCTGTGAGAACTATCCGGACTTGTTCACAGGCCTGGAGTGGGAAGACTTCGAGATGGTCAGGCCCTTGCTGTTCGCAGTCAAGGAATTGAAAGAAAATGAGCTGCGGAATTTTCTGCAGAAGGACGCCAAGCACCGTGCACCACTGGGAAGCCTTCAGGTCCGGGGCTGCTTGCCGGAACAGCCTGTCAAGCGCAGAACAAGGATCGAACGCATCCAGGAGACCATCGATGGGCAGAACAGCCCGGTTCCAGGGCAGCATCGCATCCACTTGGATCGCGCCTATGTGAGGTGCTCCCAATGCAAAAGCTATATGCGCTACCCAGAACGGCAGAGGAGCACTTTGACCGATGGCTGCAGTAACCGGCCTCTCGAGGCCTCCATTTGGCGCGGGCACCCTTCCCACATGATGGAGCGCATGGCCAACAAGGTCACTTGCACCGACGCAACGCTCGCAGCAAGGTGATCGACGGCCGGATCGAACTCACCGACAAGCTCCGAAGTAGGTGCCAGATCCAGAGGTCACAAGACCTCAGGAACTTTTTCGGCTAGTTTCGCACCTCCTTGCACTTCAGAAAATGAAAAGGCGTGCAAAAAATGACACCAGCATAGACCCAGATAGCTAGCTGGGCAGAATCCCTCGACCTGTTGACACGCGACTGGCTGGAACACAGCCTGCGCAGCCAGCTTACCTCCACAGCGCGCACAATCAGCTGACACCAGCACCGGCGCGCTTTGCCAGCTGACAACACCGGCAGCGGCGCCAGCGCCCGACGCCGCCCGTCTTAAACGCGCGCTCAGCCAGCTCACAGCACCAGCACCTAGGACCACGCCACAACACCAGACACCCTGTCGAAAGCGCGCACAGCCAGCTTATTCTTATTTGCAGCAAGAACCCCATAGCTATCCCTATTTGGGGAATAGCAACGTATGATCTTGCGCATATAAGTTTACGCGCACAAAAGTACGCGCGCAAACAGCAAAGCCCGTAAGTGTCATTGGCCCAAGGCCAAGCAGTATCCAGCGCCACTATTGACTTTGTAGCATGCTTGAAGCAACCATCTGCAGAACGATAAGGCCGTATGATCTTGCGCATATAAGTTTATGCGCACAAAAGTATGCGCGCAAACGGCAAAGCCCGTAGGCTTCACTCGCTCGAGGCCAAGCAGTATCCAGCACGACTATTGTGTGTGTGTAGCATGCTGAAACATGCTGAAACAATGGTCGATTGAGAGCCTGACGTTGCCCATAGAACATTATACGTACAAAAGTATGCGCGCAAACAGTACAGCCCTTGACACAGCTGTCGGCCAAAACAGAACCTGAAGAGTGTAAATACCCCACAGCGCTAATAGACAAAGAACGCTCAAGCGACAACACCGTATGATGTTGCGTGCACAAGTTCATGCGGCCCATGACTGCTGGACTTGATTGTCAGAAGCGGCGCTTGGTCGCCCTTCACTGCTGCAAGCGGCGGTTTGTTACCCTTCACTGTCAGAAGCGGCGGTAGTTATCACTACACTGTCAGAAGCGGGCACCAGCACGGAGCACCGGCGCACCAGCAACCAGCACCCTATCGCCCAGTCTCCACCACGCGCGCTGCCAGCTCACAGCACCGGCACCGGCGCCCGCTCTCTCTACCACGCGCACTGCCAGCACCCAGCACCGGCACCATGTCTCCACCACGCGCACAGCCAGCTCAAAGCACCCAGCACCAGCGCCACAGCCCGCACCAGCGCCCGGCGCCGGCACTCAGCACTGCCGCCCTGTTTCCACCACGCGCACAGCCAGCTCACAGCGCCCAGCACCAGCACCCCAGCCAGCGCCAGCACCCGGCACAGCCACCCTGTCTCGAAAGCGCGCGCGGCCAGCTCATTGTTCTTTACAATAATCACACCGGCATAGACCCCAGATAGCAAAAACACGCAACCTGTCTCCACCACGCGCGCAGCCAGCTCACAGCACCAGCACCAACACCGGCGCCCAGCACCAGCGGCAGCAACCTGTCTCGAAAACGCGCACGGGCAACTCATTGGTTTTTGAAGTAAGAACCCCATGCAACGTCAGCAGCTCCAAGGCATACACAGGAACCTTTTTGACACACTTCGGTGCATCTCCTCTACCAGCTCTATCTACCAACCAATCAAACCAACCAACCTAGTCGGTACAAGGCCACCGATGCTTCTAATCCTTGCCCCTTCCGACGGAGCCCTTTTTATTGCTTCGTCGGGAAGTTATAGGGAAACGCAGGAGTGGCTTCAAGTCCTGCGTACACCGTAGGTGTTGAGGTGAAGGTGAGATTGACAACAACCATCCAACAATCCCTATAGCAATGCAAAACATGTAAATTGTCCTGATGTCGTCTCCACCACGTGCACAGCCAGCTCACAGCACCAGCACCAACACTGGCACCCGGCACCCAGCACCAGCAACCTGTCTCCATCACGCGCACAGCCAGCCAACAGCACCAGCGCCGGCATCCGGCACCCAGCACCAGCACCGCGCCAGCAACCTGTCTCCACCACGCGCACAACCAGCCGCACCGGCACCACCACGCGCGCAGCCAGCTCACAGCACCAACACCAGCACCGGCGCCAGGCACCCAGCACCAGCAACCTGTGTCCACCACGTGCACAGCCAGCTCACGGCGCCCGCCCCCAGCCCCAGCACCAGCACACCAGACCCGGCACCCAGCACCAGCACCAGCAACCTGTCTCAACGACGTGGACAGCCAGCTCACAGCGCCGGCGCCTGGCACCCAGCACCCCCACCAGCACCAGCAACCTGTCTCCACCACGTGCACAGCCAGCTCACAGCACCAGCACCAACACCGGCACCCAGCTCTGGAAAACGCGCGCTGGCAACTCATTGTTATTTGAAATAAAGTAAGAACCCCATAGCTTCGCTATCTGGGGAATAAGATCCCATATAGCTGTCATTCTCCACCCAGCGCCGGCGCCCGGCACCCTGTCTCCACCTCGCGCACAGCCAGCACCCAGCACCAGCACCGGCACCCTGTCTCCACCATGCACATGCACAGCCAGCTCACAGCACCAGCACCGGCACCGGCGCCACCACCAGCAACCTGTCTCCGCCACACGCACCAGCACCAGCGCCGGCACCCGGCACCAGCACCAGCAACCTGTCTCCACCGTGCACGCGCACAGCCAGCTCACAGCACCAGCACCAGCGCTGCCAGCACCAGCACCGCCGGGCACAGCGCCAGCAACCAACAACCTGTCTCCACCGCGCGCGCAGCCACCTCACAGCACCAGACCCGGCACCCGGCGCCCAGCCAGCACCAGCGCCAGCAAGCTGTCTCCACCGCGCGCGCAGCCAGCTCACAGCACCAGCGCCGGCACCCGGCACCAGCGCCGGCACCCAGCACCAGCAACCTGCCTTGAAAGCGCGCACGGGCAACTCATTGCTATTTGAAGTAAGGCCCCATAGCTTCTCTATCTGGGGATTACTCCAGCATAGACCCCAGATAGCAAAAGCACGCAAAAGATTTTTCTGGGATTGGCAGCAGCTCCAATTTTTACACGCAATACAGCGTGGCATGTCTCCACTATACGCGCACAGCCAGCGCCAGCACCCGGCGCCAGCACCCAATCTGCACCACGCACACAACGAGCACCAGCAACCCGGCGGCACCCTCTGTCCGCCACGCGCACAGCCAGCACCGGCGCGCCAGCTCACAGCACCACACGCGCACAGCCAGCGCCCTGCACCCTGTTTCCACCACGCGCGCAGCCGGCTGACGGCACCCAGCACGAGCACCCAGCACCCGCACCCTGTTTGCACCACGCGCGCAGCCAGCTCACAGTCCACCCCGCGCACCCAGCACACAGCAACGGCGCCCAGCGCTGGCACCCTCTCTCCACCACGCGCACAGCAGGGAATAACAACGTATGATCTTGCGCATATAAGTTTATGCGCGCAAAAGTATGCGCGCAAACAGCAAAGCCCGTAAGTGTCATTGGCCCAAGGCCAAGCAGTATCCAGCGCCACTGTTGATTTTGTAGCACGCTTGAAGCAACGATCTGTAAAACCATAATAATAAGGCCAATATGATCTTGCGCGTGCAAGATTACGCGCGCAAAACTATGCGCACAAACGGCAAAGCCCGTAGGCCTCACTCGCCCAAGGCCAAGCAATATCCAGCACGACTATTGCGTGTGTAGCATGCTGAAACACGCTGAAACAATGGTCGGTTGAGAGCCTGACGTTGCGCAAACAACATTATACGTACAAAAGTATGCGCGCAAACAGTACAGCCCTTGACACAGCTGTCGGCCAAAACAGAACCTGAAGAGGGTAAATACCCCACAGCGCTAATAGACAAAGAACGCTCAAGCGACAACACCGTATGATGTTGCGTGCGTTCAGCCAGCTCACAGCACCAGCACCAGAACCGGCGCCCAGCACCCACCCAGCACCGGCACCATGTCTCCACCACGTGCGCAGCCAGCTCACAGCACGCACCCGGCACACCGCGCCGGCACCCTGTCTCCACCACGTGCATCGCCCAGCACCAGCACCGGCGCCCCCAGCAACCTGTCTCCACCGCGCCGGCGCCCGGCACCAGCACCAGCAACCTGTCTTCCACCACATGCGCACCCAGCACCCAGCACCAGCACCCGCACCGGCGCCCGGCAGCGCCGGCACCAGCAACCTGTCTCCACCACGCGCGCAGCCAGCTGCACCAGCGTGCACAGCCAGCTCCCAGCACCGGCACCCGGCGCCAGCACCAGCAGCACCGGCGCCCGGCGCCACCAGCGCCGGCACCCGGCACCCAGCACCCCCACCGGCACCAGCAACCTGTCTCCACCACGCGCGCAGCCAGCAGCGCACTGGCACCCGGCACCAGCACCAGCAACCTGTCTCGAAAGCGCGCACGGGCAACTCATTGTTATTTGAAGTAAGAACCCCATAGCTTCGCTAGCTGGTGAAAAAAGAGACAAGATGGAGCCCACGAACCCGAATGCAAACACATACGTCAAACCGCTGTGTATAAAAAGCGACACAGCCGGTCAGAATCTCTTTTTCACTCTCTGGTACGCTGTTGGACATCATGCGCTTGGGGACTCCACCTCCAAGGCAGCATGCGCTGGGGACTTCACCACCAAGCTCCGTCTTCTTCATGAAGGGTCTTTGTTTTGCATTCAAATCAAGCACTGGCGTAAAGGTTCTGGCAGATCCGCGGCACAAAAGAAACAATGGCATTGTCCCAAAATCTCGAAAATAAGCACTTGAAAATGATAACCGTCCACATAATACAGAGAAATCCACAACTGCGGCGTCTGATCTTCTTGTAAATAGGAGTGTAAGACCGTGCGTTGTTGTGCTTCGCCTGCATCAGCAAGAAATATATGAGACACGCACAACGGAAGTGAATAAAACTATCCTATATAGGTTATGTCATTATTCCAACATTCGTATGGATTTTTCGCACACACGTTTGTTAGATGTGTCACCGGTGCCTCGAACAACAGACGTCTGGGTCCAAGTATTTCCAGCAATGATGAAGCCAAGATTGAGCTCCGTGGCCAACGCAACAAAGTCGACGTCTGTTGCCCAATGAGTATTCCCGCAAGTTTCGAGAGCAGTACTCACGGCATGTTGCAAAGACACCAGGGCCGCAGTGCCAGAACGCACTCTCTTGCTCCTCGTCACGGAGCTGTCGCCCTCTTTGTAGCGAACTAGCATGGCGTCGTCTACAACTTCTGCTCCGAGGACATCGTTGGCGTCTTTCAAGAAAGCAAAAGGAGAGCCACGCAAGAGCGCGATCATGGACCAGTCGTCCAGCCATGTCCTCGCAGCTTCGCGCACCAAACACCCGACGACAAAGTTCAAGAATGCTTTTGGCGTCTTGGCGCGCACGTGTCGCCCGACAATCTTGCGGAGAGCAGCCGCGACCGTAGTTCGGTCGTCCCAGTCAGTCACTTCATCATCGGAAGTGAAAAGATTCAAGAGTCGTGGGTGGACCGCTCGCGCCTGCATCAGGACGACCGCAGTGGACAAGAAGAAGCAATCGCCGCCTCCACCAGCTTCGGCGGCAAAGACACGCAGAGCCCCGTGTTCTCGGAAAAATTGCGCCGTGGGAGTGGCCACCTCTTCCAGCGCAAGAGACCAGATGTCGCAGAAATCCGTTCGCAGCTGACGCCACTTGGTGGGGTCGTACTTCCTTTTGGTTCCCCTGAACTCAGTCACTACACTCGCCTTCGTAGCTGCCGTCCAAGCCCCTGGGACGTACTGAAAGCGACCCTCTGGTGTTCTGTGGGTCGGTCGCGGTAGGTGTTCCGCGGCTGGAAAACCAGGCAGATGTCCGCGAGCTTCTTCGATGGCGGAGCGAGACAAAAGCGCAACCTCCTGCAAACAATGATACAAGATCGACGCACGCCCGCGCGGATGGAATGACTCGTGGCTTTTTCATATGTTATCACTCGAGCAGGGTCAATCAGTCCGTGGATATCCAACATAGCACATTAAACAAGCCAACAAGCACATCAGAGTCCTCCAGTCGATCCAAAAACTCGGCAATATACCCAGGTGGACCAGTCTCAAAGATAGAAAAATCAATATCGCCTTCTGGCGTCTCCGGCAAATTGCGAAATAAGGAATACTCGAGAGCTTGAGCGCGTCCAAGAATCATGTACAAGTGCTGCGTATAATCGTCTGCCGAAAAATAATCTGGCTTCGAAAAATCGATCGTGTGCCCAACTCCTTTGATGGTCTTGCCTTGGGCATTGTTGTAGGTTCCAGCAGCCCGCGGAGCAAGAGGATACTGTATCCGAGTAACATCCAACATCAAGGCTCCTTTGCGATGCAATTGCACGCGGAAAGAATCTTCACTCGGTTCTAAATGCCACACTCCAGGCAGAAGCTGTCCAGTATAATCTTCTTGCTGATCCTGTTGCAAGTCAGGTGTGACTCAGAGATGCATGGGTCCTACAGAAGAGAATGTTAGATTAAACTGTCTAAAAACCCAAGTTCACAAACTGTGCAGGACACCTGTCTTCAGTCACATCCGCGTAGAAATGACGTTCAGACTATATTTAGCTGCAGGCCCAGGCCTCAATACGCAAGGTAATCGAGGCAGGGAGATAGTCCAGGCGAACATATCCAGTCTCCCAGCACGGATGCGAGCCCGCGGGGACTCCACCACCGGCGGGCGCGCCAGGCACGCCAAAGCGTTCGTTGGGATGAAATTGGATGGCGATCACCTCGGCCGGACACTCTTGCACGGTTTCTGGTGGCAAGAGTTTCTTCGTCGCCTTCACCTTCAAGCCCAAGTGCAGCGGTAGAAACGACATGAGGTTGCCAGTTTTACTTGCCATGTTGGTCAACCCCAGAATCTCGCGCAGAATGGATTTGTCGTTCGTGAACTCACTTTGATGCACCAAATCCACTGCTTGAACGTAGTAGAGCAGACGACCTTTGTCATGTAGCAACGACGTCAAGAAGGATTCCTGCTTGGCGAAGACCGCTCCGAAGCGAGACTGAAAGGACCTCGAAAGATACGTCGGAAAGTGTCGACGAATCAGCTGGGGACGTCCAGTCTGGGTGTTGCGGAAAGCTGCAACACCAAAGCTTGCGCGAGCAGACTCGTATGCGCACAACTGCTGGAGACGAGCCACCTGGTCCCAGTTCACTGCGCTGAAGACGCCGCGCGCGAAGAAACCTGGAGGACCGGCGGGCGCAGTGGAGCCTGAAGCCATGGTGTACTCGCTGCTCAGGCGAGGGTCGCCTCCCAGCGGGCGATACACTTGCTTGCGAATGGCATCCTTCAGAGCTGTAGACAAGGGACGACCCCCGACCACTCGCATCGTCTCCAAGAGCTCGGCCAACGGATCTCCTTTCCGAAAGCGGTGAGAGCCTCTGAACAAGATGACCTGTTTCAGAAAGGCGCGAAAGACTGCAAGTCCATGTTCATCGATGTCGACTTTCTTCCTGCGCTGTTGGTCGTCCATCTTCTCGTATCGCGGCGCCCCCGGAACTTCAATGCCGAAGGCTTCCATGAGGGATCTGGCTCGCACGGGGTTCAGCTGCAGGAAGTCACCAGCCAAAATCTGACACAAGACATTGCCGAAAATGTTGCTCAGAAAATCCTCCGGAGAAAGGTCCAAACGACCATAGCAGGCCGATCCGTGTAGCGCTGCCAACAAATTCGGTGCAGTCAAGCTAATCTCATCAACAAACACCAGCGAAAGCCGCCACCACTTACGCTGCAAAGCCTCCTTCTTGGTCTTAGAGGGCTTTTGCAGCAACAGCTCCTGCGCCCGTGTGAGACCAGCCATATGGTGGAACGTACTTCCTCCTATGAGTCGAGCGGCAGAGTTTTGGGCAGCGACCCCTCGGGTGGTCCCAGGTAGAAACTCGTTGTAGACCGGGAGGATGACTTCTTTCAGCGTGAAAGTTTTGCCGCTCCCTCCAGGTCCATGTACAAAAATACGCGCCACCATGTCCTGCGTGGGCTCACAAGCCAAAGGAACACGCAACAAGCCAATCCAAAATCTATATTTCGCCAACCCGCAATGATCACGCAAACGAATTCGCACATTCTCTATGTAAAATACAAAAATCATGTATCCTTGCTACAAGCTATGTTTATGTCATTAGACATTTAGTTCCGCCGATGGAAGCGCGTGGGCACGCGAAATTTTGGACTCCGTAATCCTTCTCAACCAAAGCCAACAACGGGTCAAGTCGAGTGCGATCTCCGAAGCAGTGAGCCAGTCCAGCTTCGTTGGCTTTGTTCCACAGGCGCTGCAAGGGCGCGATGGCGAGGATCACAGCATTGTACTGATCTGGAGAGATTGCATACTCTGCTCCGTCTTGGTGAGTGGACTGAAGCACAGGTAGCTTCTGCTGCACCAGCTGCAAAGCTTTCTCAGCCGGAGACAAAGTCAACACCGCTGCCACAGGGGCCAAGCCGGCCTCAACATCTCGTGTAGAGATGTGTCCAACGCATTCATCGTCTGTGTCATGCGCTTGACCCAGTTCCGCATCCTTGCGAGACTCCTGGAGTGCTTTTTGCTGTTGCAGGCCACTCAAGACTTCTTGGGTGGTAGACGTCTTCGAATCGACTTCACGCCCGCGCAGACAAGAGCGTGGCTGCTGCAGTTCCTCATATTTCGTAGCATATTGCTTCACGAACTCAGCCGCACGCTTGGTGCTGGAACTGGTTCTGCCTGGACCGCTGGTTTTCGCATTCAATCTGTGCGCCAAGCCCAAGACATCTTTTTGGTCCACGTGCAGGCGAGGTTGGTACTGGACTTCAGGTTTGATCGGGCAATCGTCCACATCGAGATCGGATCGGTCTTCCACCTCGCCCACGTCCACAAACTCAGCCCTCGCTCCCAAGTCGTCATCTTCGTCAGGAGCGACTTTGTGCTCTTGCGTCGGTCGGGGTCTCCGACGAGCTTCTGACATCAAATCCAAATTAGCACTCACCTCTCGACTGACGACAGCCACATACTCTCCCGCGCTCAACTGCTGCGGATGCCACCCGTAGGAGGCGCAGCGCACGGAAGAATGTAGACCAAGAATTTCGATGCAAGCTTTGATGCGCCCTGCAGAGTTTCCAATCACCGTGAGGACGTTGTCTTCGTCCATGACTGCACCGACAAAGTCGAAGATCACACCCAAAACTCGCTCGCCGAGACGAGGTAGTTCATATCCGACGCGCTTGGGGGCAGTCTGTTTCCCTTGACGACGGCGCAACTGCGTTGTCGTGGCCAGAGGTCGTTTCCGCCCAGCAAAACATTCCAACAAAAATTGCAGCGTGCCGCTGGTGTGACCGGCCCCAGGAACTTTGTACTCCCTCACGGCAGTCGTGTCAACTACCTTGCGTTGCAAATTCGAAGAGAGTACACTGGCCAGAAGAAAGTTGCGCTTCTTGATGTTGAAACTCATGACAACCCTATCCCCCTAGAATCCTACACCATGAGACAAGGGAAGGTGTGGGCGGTCATTTGTCACCCCGGAAAGCCTTTGATTACTATAAATTTAAAAGGGTGTGATAATTGACCGTCCCACACCTGCCACGAAAATTAGACTTGTTAATTCGATCCGCCGCTGACCTCAGAGTGTTTTGTAAGAAGGCTAACAAGCGTAAACTTTTGTCTGCCTGAAGTATTGACGATCTATACCATCTCGTGAATAATCATATAATCACTAAAGGCGTTTCTAGCGACGACAGAAGTCATTAAACAAAGGATATCAATTTTACATCAAAACAAATTCACCAAGAGCAAAATCAAAAGTCGCCGCCATATAGGATCAGACCAGGCACAGTATGACACAGCGCTTCTCTTGTGACAGTTTTACCTGCAGTATGCACGGTGATTTCGATCACTCGTAAGAATCGTGACACTATAGAGATTATAGAATACGTAGTGATTTATGAGTAAGGAGAAGGAGATGCTCCAGCAATAGGCATTGTCCATCAAATGGAATCGAACACTGAACAGACATGAAAAGGATCGATCAGCGAAACACGTTCCGATTAAACGTTTCAGCGACGGGTCCTGCAGGACGAAATCATGTCCGAGGTACATCGGCACGCGCAGCCAACGTTTGTATCTCAGCTTCTGTTGCTCGCCATTCTCCCAAGATGCCAGTCTTATCGAGCAAGGCGCGCGCATCCCCGCCCTGCACCAAGACCCGCTTGCGCGGAGAGACAGGAATTTTGCGAATATGCTTCACCGCTTGCGCTCTGCCACAATGATGCGCGCTGTCGCAGTGATGTTTGCACAGGAGTGCGCAGTGGACCGCAGCCCACATCTCTCCGTCTTTCAGTTTGGTAGGCATGCTCACACCGTGTAAGTAGGGGACACGCGGTGCGGCGTGTAAGACTTGTACATACTGCTTGGCTTTCGAGTAGTGCGGCTCAAACTCGAATTCAGCAAAGTCAGTCCCGGAAGCGCGAGAAACGTGCACGCAAGAGACATGCATGCCATAGACGTAGAAATTCATGGCAGCAAGCGGCTCCACATCTCCGCGATGAAGATAGTCCTCGTAGAAAGAAGTGGTTCGCAGTTCCACATTCTCTGCGCTGCTCTGTCCCAGCTTGCGGGCTCCTGAGACCTCCGGGACTTCACCACGAGAGGCGGCGTCCACAGTAAAAGCGATATCGCTCAAACCAACCTGCTGCGTCTCATCCTCTGTGCAGCGTCGCATTTCTTCGAAGATGCCCCAGAGCACGCGCTTCAACATCAGCCTCCAAAACACATGGGTTCGGATAACCTCTCTGCCAGTCAGAAGCTGTATCGCCATCAGACAATGTCCATGCATCACCGCATGGTTCGCGGCCGTCCACAGCCTGCACAGACGTTTGCGAGCTTCCTGCTGCTCCGGCGTCGCTCTAGTAGGTGTTTTGGCCTGGCTCTGCGCTGGAAGCGGATAGGTGTCCAGCAGGCGCTGACACTCGGCCGCCTCCGCCTCCACCTGCATTCGCTCTTCCAAGCGTTGCATGCCAGTGGTGAGATGTTTGAGCACCGGTCCACAGGTCAACGAGGGTTTTGTCGTGTAGTCACAAGTGTAGAAGGAAGCCTGAATGCCAGAGCGCAACCCTTCCACCAAATTTTCTCGAAGCCAGACATACAAAACTTTTTGGGCGTCGTTCCAAAATCGATCACCGATTCGAGCAGCCTCTCCCGCCCCGCGCGCGTCCATCTCATCATAGCTGAACCTTCTGCATGCCAACGACAAGCTGCGGCACATGGAGTTCGATAGGAAGGGTCCCAAAGTTTCACCAATGCGACGCGTTGCTCGCCACGAGCTCCCGTCTAAGTCTAGGAGATTCATCAAACAAAGTTCACAAAACACCTCCCCGATGACTCTCTGTGTGACCACATGCACGCGCAACTTCTTTGGACTTCGGTGTTGGTCTGACGCAGTCAAGATGGCCACCGTGTCCGCCTGGCGTCGACCGACTATTTGAAATCCGGGAGCGGTGACCCCGTATCTGTAGCCGTGGTAGAAACAAGCACGGATAAGACGTGGTGGCATACGGATGGAAACAATAGCATACTAGCTAAAGAGAACGGAACCATCAAACCACAGAGTCCAAATCTCATTGAAAATTCATCGAGTGAGCATGAGGCCTCGTCGTCTAAGATATTAGGCGCATCTGCGACATAGCCATCCAATAAAATTCGTCGACAGTCTTGGTAATTCAAATTTCCACGATGCGTCACCATCCCAGCCTCGCCAGAGCCATGGAACGGTAACTCAAACAAACAACATCACATAGCTCTTCGAAAACATTTCTTCACGTTTGAACAAATCAGCTGTTGTCGTCTTGAAAATATTTTTATGTACGCAATATCAAAACCACTTGTTGTACGTTACAACACCAAGTCGCTGGGAAACACTGCCCCTCTCGGGGATTGAACTGCACCGTCTTGATGCGACCTCGTTGCGTGCCTTCCGTCGAGCTATCAGCGGTGCTTCCCAAATCGGATCTACCCACAAAGTGCTCTGCCGTCAACCGCACAGGTGACACCTCTGACATCCAGCGAGGCCACACAGGGGCCTTGCCCGTGCGAGCGACAGTGATTTCTATAAGCTTCCCCTAAGTCACCGAAATTAGTAAATTTACATTTTTATTGGATTTACGTAAATTGATGAATTTAGGTGGCAAAAAGTGTAAATGGGTTAGTAAATGTAAATTTGATTTAGGTACAACCTAAATTTATTTAGGTTGGTCTTCACTAAGGGTTTTTCCTATTTTTCATTACTTTTTGATTTGCAAATATTCAAAACTGCATCTAAAACACATCTTTTGAAGAAAGTAATTTGTAAAACATATAGCCACAAGTAGAGACATTTGGATAAAACCACAAGCACACACACACTCAGGTATAAGCACATAGGAAAGACAAGCGCAAGAAAAATAACTTGGGTATAAGCCTAAGCACCATGAGCTTTCCATCCTTTGTCCTGTCCAGGACTTGGTTCACTATCTTGCGCTGTTCTTCTGTGCGTCCCTTCTTCATGCTCAAGGTCTTCTTCCAAGCCTGCGCAATATAGTCTGGCAGAGAGCCCTCAGACAACAAGGCCTTGAACTTGTTGTCCTTCGACCCGTCCTTCTTGGCCTCATCGCACTAGAAGAAGTCTGCATTGTCCTGCTCCTCCTCCTCCTCCTCCACATTCTCTTGGTTCATCTTCTTCAACTTCTGGTGCTTCTTCCTCCTGATCCTCCTGCAACCCTGCTGCCCAGCCATGAGCTGCTGGCTTCTTCTTTGGCTGTACGGTTTCTCCACTGGCAGCAGGCCTTTTCAAAGAGCCTGCCTTTGGCTTTGGCTTTGGCTTGCTCTTTCTTGGGCGTCTTCCCTTTAGGGCTCTTTGCTTTTGGGCTCTTGGATTTTGGGGTCTTTGCTTTGGAAGCTGGCCTTTGCTTCACAGGTGTACTGGGCTCTTCAACTACACCATCGTCCTTCTCTTCAGGAGTGACTTGGCCCATGGGAATCTCTTCCTCTGCCACGCCAATGCCAACAAGCTACTGCACCTATCTTTCAAACCTTTCAAAGCTCTTTGAGATCAATCTAGCTGCAAAAGTAAACAACAACCAATAAGCCAGCTGTGCAGTAAACTCTCAACAACTTCAGTTTGAACAACATACAATGCTGATCAACTCTTTGTGCAAAAGCATTACCTTCTCAGGCAAAGGATAAACCAACTTCAACTTGAACAACATACAATGCTGATCAACTCTTTGTGCGAAAGCTTTACATTCTCAGGTAAAGGATAACCCAACTTCAAATTGAACAACATACAATGCTGATCAACTCTTTGCGCAAAAAGCATTACATTCTCAGGTAAAGGATAAACCCACAAGAATGCTAGATATCTTTTTGCTGACAATATGATGCAGAATATCATCGCTTTTCATAAAATCTGTCAAAAATTTGTATGAATTTTTGATGCACTTTTGATGCACTTCTGATGTACTTTTCAAAAGTGTATACACTTTTAACAAAAGTGTATACACTTTTGATCAAAAGTGTATACACTTTTGAAAAGTACATCAAAAGTACATCAGAAGTGCATCAAAAGTGCATCAAAAGTTCATCAAGAATTCATCAATATTTTCTCTTAAGTTTATAGTTTTTGAACTAAATTTCATAAATACATATCAAATACACTTCAACTCACAACAAAACTAAACAAGACTGAGCGCACAATTCCAAGTTGAATGGCATCCTCATGTAAAGTATACTTACACAAAGTCTCAACCACTGAAGTAAAATACACTCAAGTAAAACCATCCTCAAGTAATGTCTGCCATGCTCAAGTAAAGTGTGCCATGCTCAAGTAAAGTCTGCCATGCTCAAGTAAAGTGTGCCATGCTCAAGTGAAATCACATCCTCAAGTAAAAGCTCAACAGGTAAAGTCACACCCTCATGTAAAAGCTTCTCAAGTAAAGTCAGATCTTCTTCATGTAACAGCCTCTACCCCAAAGGCTGCTTGTGTCTTTTTCACTCCAAGGATTCCAGAGATGAACTGCTGTCATCTTGCAGCGTCCTCATCAAGTCCATCATGGCATTGATGCGGTCACGCCTCCTGACAATGGTTTCAAGCCAACATTGACATAACTCTTGTTCATTTGCTGCAGTTAATACAAACTTGAACAGTTAATTTTCAACAAACAAACTTGTTTAAAGTTCAGTCCAAGAATCTTGTCAGCTTTGCGCAATTTCCTGGCCCTTTCACTGCTTGTTTCCTTCTTGCTGAGGTGTCTCTTGTTCTTCTTCTTTTTCTTCTTCTCGCAGAGCCAAAAGATCTCTCACATAAAACATGCACCCTCACACTGGCAAAAACCATTAGAGAATCAGAGAATGCTCTTCTTCCTAAAGTGAAGAAAAGTACATATCCTCAAGTAAATTTACTCCCTCAAGTAGACACCCTCAAGTAAAAATGTTTTGTTCAAGTTAAGAAGGGTACACATGCTCAAGTAAATGCAATCCCTTCAAGTAAAGGCAAAGTCCACACCTCCTGGCATGCTCAGTCAACAAAAACAAAAATCCATAGCGCAAATATCCTCAAGTACATGTTGTCCTGTAGAAAACCTGCCTCTGTGGAGAAAGCCAACTCACATAAATAGAGACATTTTCTGCTTCAAAATCACGCTCACAAAAATTTACTCATAACCTAAAAAATTTACTAATAACCTAAATTGGATTTACTAATAACCTAAATTGGATTTACTCATAACCTAAATTGGATTTACTATTAAATTTACGTAAATTTTTACGTAAATTTTCCTTAGTAAAACCAAAAATTTACGTAAATTTTATGGTTAGTAAAATTACTAATTTGGGTGACTTAGGGTCTGACTTGCAGACGCATCTCCGACGGCTTCAGAAGGTTCTGTCGTGGACGAAGCTCCAGTTCGCTTCTCTCGAAACAATTGAACAAAATGCACGAAGTTAAATCGACAATGTTGCGGTTTCTTTCTGGAGCCCTCCGGAGCATACTTGAAACAGGTGGCCTGATGTTCATGAAGGTGTCCGCTCAAAGCACAGATGCCACGTAAATCTTCACAGAAAGCATCCGCGTAGCCGCCAGGCTGGTGCACGGTGCCCCGACGAAGTCCATCACAGACTCGGCAGTCGCATCCTGCAAAGCCACCCCTCAAAAGACGATAGTGTGGGAGACGAGTCATCACGGCTCCCGTCAACGGAATCTGACGGACACTGAAACCTTTCTTCTTCTCGTTGGCGACTTCCGAAGGGCCACTGTCTAGACGCTGTTGGATATGAAAATCAACGAAGCCGGCTTCCACAGGAACCAGTGGTCTTCGTCTCTCAGGATCTTTGCGACAGTCTTCCAGCTCTCCGTCAAACTTGTCATCCTGTTGCCACTTCGCCAGATACGGCACACCTTTCAGTTCAACATTCTCGAAAGGCACGTCCGCAAAGTGTAGCTTGAATAAGCCAGCGCAAGAGCTCATCAAGGATTCGACTGCAAGCAAGGTTTGTTTCTGCCACTTGCGGAGTAATCCCTTGGCTGCAACAGTTTCAGCGGAGAGAACGCGACGGAGCCACTGCTGAGAAGTGCTGTGCACGAAGTGCAGCACTATGTGCGGGTGGCACGAAAGTCTGGCCTGTTCCTCTATAGGTCCGTGCATCTGCGCAATGGCTCCGAAGCTCCCACCCATAAAGGCTGCCGCGCAGCCGTCTGCGAAGTAGACTCCGTTGCGCGTTCCATTGGGTCGCAACTGCTCGTCGTATGGCATGACGCCAAGAACGTGCTCCAGGAAGAGTCGCATGGACAGCACGAAAAAACGAGCCTGGGCGACGGGATTTTCGGCCAGGATCTCGAGCATGCGGGAAGCCGTGGGCATGGTGGGGGCCTCGTCCAACAACGACAGCACAAACTTCTCGTTGTTGCCTTCCTTGGTGAAACCGCCCAGTGGATGTCGCACACACCCTTGCTGTAACATCACAACCAACGGGTTCCGGGTGTCGGCGACATTGGGAGTCAGAAATCCACCGATGGCTCCAAACCTCAATTGAAGCGCTGAAGAGGACAATCAACAGAAACAAAGCGCGTCAGGAACATCTAAAAAAAAAGCATAAGAAAGTAGCAAAGAACACCTATTATACACATTGGCAGAGTCAAGGTACATGAGCATGGCACCATTCTGTTCGTGTCGCAGCTGTTGCCTCGCCCCGTCCGTGCCGATGACTTCTGCCGAAAAGAACAAGAGTTGTGATATGGCATCTCGGATTCTTTCGTCAACGATGGACGAGCGCATGGCGTCTGCGATGGTGGCATATTCTCCTAAGGATAACATTGCCCTGCTCAACCGATCCGAGGTGCACTGCAAAACCGTCTTCAAGGATTCTTTGAATTTCTTACGCTTCACATGTGCAGAAGCCAACCTCACCATCTCCATGCGTTTCCAAGTGTCGCAAGCAACTGCAACGAAGTTCAAATCCGCGCACCAGCGCGGCACAGCCGGAGGTTGAAAGCTCCTCGCTTGGTCCCCAGTGCTTTGGTCTTCCGGAGCTATGTCAGTTGGGTCCACGGCGTCGTATTCCAACTCCGCTCGTTCAAGTAGGTACCCAGCCCACTCACGAAAGGTCAGAGGTGCATCTCGGACAAGTCCATACACTCCATCTCCATAGGGAAACAACTCAGGAAAACACTTTTGCCAATATTCTGCGCTATACATACTCAAAGGTTTCGACGCAGTGTGCACCACCTGTACTGTCTTCAAATCAGGACTCTCGGTCGCTCCCTGCGTGCTGTCCATCTGCGCCACCAGCGCGTCAAGCTTGGCTTGCAGCTCCGCGGAGGACATACTTTCTGCCAGACGACGAAAGCTTTCCACTTCTGCATCGAAATCCATCGTCCTCTCTCGTCCCTGCTGTCTGCTCATGAGTAATTTCAACTTCGCAGCAAACTCTCGGAAGCAACGTTCCACGTCCAGGTCACTGGAACCTACCTCGCCTGCAGCGCAGCGAAAGCCAGGCAAATCTTCGGCGACTTCCTCAAAAGGATTCTCTTCATCCGGTTTATAGTTGTTCTCCACATTCTCCTCCCTTGCAACCTCAGCTTCCCCAACCAGAAAAGTACTGTCTCCGCCCATGTCCGTATCAGCAGGTCCACTCAACTTGAAAGGAACTTGATGTTCAGCTTCCACAGGAGTGGCTTGTGCTCGCACAGCTTCACAAGTCCCTCCAACTTCAGCAAACTGCGCCCGTGCTTCCTCTTCGTTCACAGACAAATGTTGATACGCCACATTGTGCGCCACCAAGAAGCGAGCCGCTCGCATGTACGCAGCTCGGGGTATCTCCGCCCACTCCGCGTGGTCCAAGTCCTGGCAGGCATCCGATCATGCATGGACACAACGACACACTGACGGTTAGATGTATGAAAGTAGAGTACAAGGACATATTGATACAGAACACTGCAAAATGCATAAGACTCACTGAGCCAGCCTCCGGGTCGCAGCCAACCAACGCAATGCTGATGGTTTCTGACACGAATCTGGTCGCGTCCTCTGCCTTTGGCGGGAGATGTGCAGTTTGCAGCTCATGTAACTTGGCCTGCGGAAAGGCGATGGTGTTCGCCCGGATGCCTTTCTGTTTCTCACGCACAGGTCCAGGTTTGTGTCGCTCAGCTACAATCTTCTGAACAACAGCTCGGCCAAGAGACAAGAGCAAGAAGGTCATGACCGAAAGAGGTTTGTTTCCACACTTGAAGGCCAGTGGGTATCGTCCGATCCAAAGCGAGTTAGCCAGTGCGAATTTCGGCATTGCAGGTGTCTTTCGCGTGAGGCTCTGTCCACAGTGTCGACACACGAAGCATGCAGTATGTTTCGTCACAGGGGAAGGAATCGCTGCTGTGTTAAGCAACCACATCCATGGAGTACCATCGTCGTACTTGCCAGATGGGTGGGCCACACAACTTCCCAACAACTCAATTTCTGGAATGGACGGCCACAGCTTACAGTAACGACGAACATCGAAAATCTGAGCATGCACCTGCTCCACTTTGGTGGCATCTATCTCTTGCAGTTTCCAACCTTTGGTCACTCCCCGCGATCTTGGGACTCCACCACAGAGATCGTTGTCGCACTCTGGATTCTCATCAGCGCTGTCTATTCCGGCCTCATCCATGACGTCTTGTGCCCCGCCTGCGCGAGCTTCCACAAACAACTGCAAGCGACTCATGTCTTCTAACCAACAGGTGCGAGCGCAGACCGCGCACGACTGCATCTGTCTCTCTCGTGCTTCCGCGCGCTTCCTCGAATGTGTTTGGTGGAAGGCATACGCTCCCACGCCACGCCGAGTCTGGTCTCCGCATACTGGGAAAGGGCCTCTCACAGAACGCGCAGACAAATATTATATAAATCCAACCCACATGCTTGTCGAACTACTCAGTCAAAAAAAGATCAGTCGAAACAAAACAAATATGTCGGGACACTCTTGTAGGTAACTCTTCCTTTCTGCTTATAATATATTGCAATGGGATCTGTTGTTCCGATAATCTAACAGTCTTTAGCATCGAAGACTGCGGTGAAATGCCGTTATGCTGTGGTGTAATAGAACGGTAGGTTAAAGTTGATGTCTGGAATAGAGACTTCCATGTCCCATCTCAACCCAGCCTGAATGGCGTTCGTGAAAGACCAGGCGTTTTCGATATTCTTCTTCACAACGCTCTACTGGTAGAGGCACCGACCCATCCTCCACACCGAAATGCTCTTCTTGCAAGTGTTGGAGAAACACCTCTTTCACGTCGCATTCGAAATCACAAAGTTCGCATGCCAACATACCAGAAGCTCCTGGAGATCTTTCGAAAATTCTGCGATACTCCGCTTTTTGTATGTGATCTGCAGGAAGATATGCATCTTTGTGTCGACGCGACTCCCAAATTTCAGGAAAGCTCAATTCCCAGTGACTCTGCTCAGCCAGTCGCATCCTGCCACGTCCACTCTGTAAAGTCTTCATTCGCACTCGGCGAACTTTCTGTGCGAGGGCATCCGTGCTGCTCTGTGGGCCTCGCACGGGCAATCCTCCTGATCGCTCGAACTCTTCCATCACAGCATCAAACACAACGATGTGATGCGGCCACCAGACAAAGACTCCACGACACGGCAGTGATTCCCATGCGCACATTTGATCTTCAGTCAGTGCACTTGCATAGTCCACCATCCCGCCTTTGCGGCGTTTCTTCACGCAGTTGAACCTGCGTCTGCGCACTTCGTCAACACCAAGAGCTAAACCACGCTCCTCCGGTAGGTCAGAAGTCACTTTGCTTGGCCATCGGTCATGCTCCATTATGAAAGAATGCACCTTGGAAAGCAGGACTTGGGTCGAGTCAAATCGCAGAGACTCCAGTAGCTCTATATCGACGGTCTCCGACGCTTCGTCGATGTCTAACATCTCAAACTCTGTCCTGCTCACGTGTCCATCACAGATGTCCATCACAACGTCTAAGCAAGTCGCTCGAAAGTCGTTGAGCTTCGAACCAATGTATCTTTGTACATCCTCGCCTCTCAGCAACGCACACTCAGCGATAACTTCCATCAGCTGTTTGCCTCTGAAAAACTGGTCGAAACCGAGTGTGCGGGCGGCTTCCCAACGCTCCTTTGCGCACCATGCAGTGAACAAGTCTGAATAAGAATCTCTCAAAGCTTGGTCCAACGTGTGCGCTTGTGACAGCAAGCGATGCCATGATTGAGCCAGCGCGTCCGCATGCGCGTTCGGACCACGCGAAGGCCATGTCTTCTGCTCTTCCACGTAGGAACGTACTTGCTGTAGGGTGTGCTCCACGCCTACGCCATATGGCCATATGGATTTAGAATGCTCTTGAAATGTTATACAACACAGACTTCGGCCTATGCGACAAATCGAAACAGTCTTACATCACAACAAATTATCAACACATGTGTGAGGAGAGACTCGGCCTCGAAGAACATCATCTCTGTGCTGCACTGTCAGTAGATCAGTCAACATGCGTCTCAATTCTTCTGATTGCGGGGACTGCACCACCTGCAACAATTCCACCTCTAGCCGCGGAGACTTCACCACCTGCAGCCAGTCGTGCCTCTCAAGCAGTCGATGCCAGCGCCGTGCCAAGCGATCTTCTTCATGCTGTTGCTCATCGTTCACTGCCTGTCTCCGTGGCAGCCTACCAGCAGAGTTGAAAAAATGTTGCACGCTCAAGCACAAAGCAAAAATAGCATCTGTGTCTGCCATATCAGCAGAATCAAACAAGTCTCTGTGTCTCTCTTGGATCTCGTTGGGCAGCGAGGTTCTCTGTGTTAACAGGCGATCCCAGCGTCGAGCTAAGGTGTCCTCTGTTCGTTGGTCATCCGTGGCTGGGTTCTGTCGCTTGGGCAATCTTTGATGAGTATCGAAAAAATGTTCGACCGCTGCGCAGGTATCAACCACAACACTGGCGTCTTCCATGTCGGCAGCCAGAAACAGTCGCTCATAGGTACTCAGTAAAGCATCTCCCAGCGAGGCTCTCTGTACTAACAGACGATCCCAGCGTTGAGCTAAGGCGTCCTCTGCTCGTTGCTCATCCGTGGCTGGATTCTGTCGCTTGGGCAATCTTTGCTGGCTATCGAAAAACTTTTCAACCGCTGCGCAGGTATCAACCACAACACTTGCATCTTCCATGTCGGCAGCCATGAACAGTCGCTCATAGGTAGTCAGCAAAGCATCTCCCAGCGAGGCTCTCTGTGCTAACAGACGATCCCAGCGTCGAGCTAAGGTGTCCTCTGCTCGTCGCTCATCCGTGTCTGGGTTCTGTCGTTTCGGTAGCCGCGAATGCTTCTGGAAAAATGTGTCTGTGGCTTTACAAATTGCTACGTGAGACTCTTCCTGCTTCAGCAAGTGCAAAAGTTTCAGCCGTCTCAATTTAGAATAGATTGCCCGACTCTGGGATAAGTCCGACAGCTGCGACGGTATTTCTCCGCGTACTCGTATGAACTCATCCAACTCTGCGCGGGCACTCTCTGCTTTCTCGACATCCGATTTCTTCTTTGGAGGAAACATTGGAAATAGATATGAAGAAAATAGAAGGATATACAAGACAGGAGACTGCCACGTCAGCTTCCAAGAATGCGATACACATCCGATCAGCAAGAGTGTGTAAATTCGACAGCTTCGGAGGGTCTCGGCGTGCAATCCCATGCACCAGGCCCAGCAAAAACATACACCCAACAACGCCCTAGTTCCGCTGGAGTATGCATGACAGACTAGTGATCGACCACGTGGGTTAACGTAAAACAACATTGTTACTCTAATGCACTACCATGACATGAAGAACATCATAACAGGTAGCTATGCCGCGCATCAAATAATTGATCAAAGTCTAGGCGCCATCATGTCACCCATGTCTGAGAATCCAATGCAATGATAAGGAAACAGTTGCGCGAACTCCACCAGCAACACCTTTGGCCGCGGTAGCAAGGTCCCGTGTTGCAGCTCTACGCATCGCAGTGTGCTAGGTATCAATATCATACCAAGGATCGCCCACCAGGTCGTCATAGGTAGAAGAATAGCCCAGCAACACCCCAGCGTCAGTAGCACATGTAGTAAGGTCAACCTCACTCGCCACGAACCCTTCCTTCTTTTGTCATCTGCCCACAACGTCCGAGGTCGTGTGCACGCACGTCCTCTTCGTGACATCGCGCTCCCCTACACCGGGGACTCCACCACCAAGCTCAGGGATATGCTCTCTACACACTCCACCCTGTATGCACAAACTCTACGTGACATTATTTGGGTTACCAATGTTTTCTATTTCAAACGCGTCCAAAACGCAACCGTCTTTTGATTCATGCGTGGTGTCTCTTTCTAGTGCGATGCTTCGTGCGGGGAAGCAAAAACGCTTGGCCGCTTGGTGTACTGCTCACCAGAAACCACAACGCTCTGTATTCGCATCATTGCTGGTACTTACATGTCGTGAAATCGCATCTGCTTGAGCACTTGAACTTTCGACTAGCGTCCGCGCCCGACGTGACCATGTCGATCACTCGCCTGCTAGTGCTATCCTGACTCTTGCAAACAGCTCTGCCATCATAACAATACTTCCGCGTGCCTTGTCTTGCATGTCTAGTCTCACTCATGCCGTCAAACTCATGTAAACATAAGGATTTTTTACGGGACACTTTTGTTGCACACTCTTGTAGGACACTCTAAGTCTTGTGGGTCACTCTTATGGGACACTCTTGTCGGACACTCTTGTGGGACACACTTGTGGGACACTCTTGTGGGACACTCATGTAAACATAAGGATTTTTTACGGGACACTTTTGTTGCACACTCTTGTAGGACACTCTTGTGGGTCACTCTTATGGGACAATCTTGTCGGACACTCTTGTGGGACACTCTTGTGGGACACTCATGTAAACATAAGGATTTTTTACGGGACACTTTTGTTGCACACTCTTGTAGGACACTCTTGTGGGTCACTCTTATGGGACACTCTTGTCGGACACTCTTGTGGGACACACTTGTGGGACACTCTTGTGGGACACTCTTGTGGGACACTCATACGGGACACTCTTGTGGGACACTCTTGTAGGACACTCTTGTGGGACATGCGGGACACTCTTGTGGGACACTCATACGGGACACTCTTGTGGGACACTGTTGTGGGGCACTCTTGTAGGAGACTCTTGTGGGATACTCTTGTGGGACACTCTTGTGGGACACTCTTGTAGGACACTCTTGTGGGACACTCCTGTAGGGCACACTCTTCGTACGAGAGTTCCTCCAAAAGTCACGCTGCGAGGATGCAAGACGAGCGTTTCGTACGAGACTTCCTCCAAAAGTCACGCGTCAAGTCCCAAAAACGAGCGTTTCGTACGAGACTTCCTCCAAAAGTCACACGTCAAGTCTCCAAAACGAGCGTTTCGTACGAGACTTCCTCCAAAAGTCACATGTCAAGTCCCCAAAACGAGCGTTTCGTACGAGACTTCCTCAAAAACTCACATATCAAAGTCTGAAAAACGAACGTTTCGCACGAGACTTCCTCCAAAAGTCCAGCGGAAACACCCATCGGAGCACACACATCACGCAGCCCTGCCAAGCAGTTTCGCGATTCCAGCTCCTCCAAACGACAACCGCTCACACGCCAATCCCAATGTGACAGCGACATTCACCTCTACCACAACTCACAACCTCCCGATTCCCTGCGCCTGCCACGAACCTTTCCGCGTCCACACGTCTAAGGCGCACAAAGTACTGCGCCTGCCACGAAATGTCACCTCCGTCACACCTCCACACCTCGCAACCTCACGATTCCCTGCGCCTGCCACGAGAATCGCACTTCCACACCTCAAAAGCCGCACAAAGTACTGCGCCTGCCACAAAAAGTGACAATATCATCTCATGTGAGCTTCAACAAAATTTGCACCACACCACACGTTTGGAATGATTTCGACCCGTTCTGAGCACACTCCCATCCACCAAAATCGGCATTTCAGCTGAGACTTGTCACGAAAACAGAGCTTCGATGCCACACCCTGAAACGCAAATCCCAATGGCACGGCCACATCCAACACCCCAAAAACACGACTCTCCAAACGCTAATCCCAATGGAACTGCGTAGCAAACTGCGGATCTCACAAAACGCTGCGCCTGTGCAGCGAAATGCATCACGTTTCTTGCGCGACATGTCCTTTTCACGCAAATCACAATGGAATAGCGGCGCAAACTCACACGTTACACATCCATGGATAGTCACTTGCAAAAGCTTCCCCCAATGGCAGCGCCTTAGCGCTCTACCGCGGACGGTTGCAAACGGTTGCGGACGGTTGCGAACATAGAAACAACGGGTCGCGAACAAGGCTCCACCCCCAGACCCCCAAGAGTTAAACGAGAACCCTTCGCTACGCATTCGGGAAAAGAGATTTATCCGCCGACCCCAGCCGATGGATGGGGGAGCGCGCCAGAGGACACTGAACGCGTCTCAGTAGCCAGATCTACTGAACGGGTCTCTCGAGCAGGGCAAGGTGGGTGGTGGCGCAGCGGTCCACTGAGTGGGCAGCGCGCGCACATCGGCGACCAGACCGCGTCGGTGTGCCTCCGCCAGGCGTCGTGCGCGAGCCAGGCGGGTGTTCGCGCGGCGTGCGTGTGGAAAGCTGTGGCGAGGGGGATCGCTAGGAGCAGGTTGGAAGAGGAGAAGATGATTTTTTACTGCAGAAAGCGACGTTTGGAAGTGAAAAAAACTGCTGAGAGAGGACGGCTTCTCAGTCGTTTTGGGGTGGAATTAGATTCTGGCAAGCTGTGGCGAGGCAGATCGCGAGGAGCAGGTTGGAAGAGGAGAAGAGGATTTTTACTGCCGTCAGAAAGCGATGTTTGGAAGTGGGAGAGCAGCTCTGAGGACGACTTTTTAGTCGTTTTTTGGTGGAATTAGATTGTGGAAAGCTGTGGATGGACACCGAACGCGTCTCAGTAGCCAGATGCACTGAACGCGTGAGCCTCTGGAGCCGGCGTCGGAGCGCTCGAGATCCAGAGCGCAATGGGCAAACGTATGTGTAGGAAGGAACAGGGCTGGGCGAGGTGGGTGGTGGCACAACGGTCCTGTGAGTGGGCAGCGTCTGGGTATCTGCATGGTTCTGCGGGTGGACAGGCACGCACGTCTGCCACGCCGCGAACCAGACCGCGTCGGTGTGCCTCCGCCAGGCGTCGTGCGCGAGCCAGGCGGGTGTTCGCGCGGCGTGCGTGTGGAAAGCTGTGGCGAGGGGGATCGCTAGGAGCAGGTTGGAAGAGGAGAAGATGATTTTTTACTGCAGAAAGCGACGTTTGGAAGTGAAAAAAACTGCTGAGAGGACGGCTTCTCAGTCGTTTTGGGGTGGAATTAGATTCTGGCAAGCTGTGGCGAGGCAGATCGCGAGGAGCAGGTTGGAAGAGGAGAAGAGGATTTTTACTGCCGTCAGAAAGCGATGTTTGGAAGTGAGAGAGCAGCTCTGAGGACGACCTTTCCTCTGAGTGGGCAGCGTCTGGGTATCTGCATGGTTCTGCGGGTGGACAGGCACGCACGTCTGCCACGCGGCGATCTGCGCGCGCACATCGGCGACCAGACCGCGTCGGTGTGCCTCCACCAGGCGTTCGACGCGCGCGAGCCAGGCCGTGCCTTCGGTGTAACCAAAGGTTAAGGACTGCCGCCGACCACCTCCGACACCTCAAGTCGCGTGTTTTACAGTGCTTTGTGGGGATGGCAAATCAAAAATTTTCGTGGTGGCGAAAGGGTCACGAAATGCAAAAACCATGTGTTTTCCAAGGGTGGTGTCGGTAATGCGCGCCGCGCGGACAGGCATAATCGACATTTTTTGGGCGATGGGCGCGTTCCAACATACATGGCGGACAATGTGCCCCAAGATTACCTGACAGAGGCCCCCACGATGACCCAACATAGGTCCCAGATATGCCCCAAGATGGGCCAACATAGCCCCAAGATAGGGTCAACATGGCCCAACATAGGCCCTAGCTGCCAACATAGGCCTTAGATCGCCCAAGCTCGACAGAGAGAGAGAGAGAGAGAGAGAGAGAGCAAGAAAGACAGAGAGAGAGAGAGAGAGAGAGAAAGAGAGAAACAGACGGAGAGAGAGCGACAGAAACAAAAGGCGAGAGAGAGAGAGAGAGGGAAACAGAGGGAGAAAGGCATGGAGGGACAAAGACATAGAATGGGAGAGAGAAAAAGAGACCCTAAGAAAGCCAACGAGAAAGAGAAAGAGAGATAGAGAGAGAGAGAGAGAGTGCTTTTTCCCTGTGTTGGGCCGGCGCCCGGCCGTCAGGCGTAAGCCTTTAAATATACTGTAAGTATAGAGAGAGAGAGTGAAAACATAGACAAGCACGGTTTCGCAACCTTCCAAACTTCCTTGACTCTCTGCAAGGTGGGAGTTCATTGAAACATATTGAGCTGTTTCTTTGGTATCTCATTGCAAAATACCGGTGATTGTAAATTTTTGCGCACGATTGCATCTTGCAGCCTCGAGGAGTCTCGGGCAATGGCAAGTGAACACGTGTGGCCGAACTCACCTCAAAGCCGAATCTAAGTTCAGCATGAAATCTGATTGAAACCACTTGACATGGTCTATGACCATCCTAACTTTGTCCTACAACTGCTATGTTCTCAAGGAAGCTGCTGGCTTCAATCCACGCACGCCCACTGACTTTGAAGAGAGTCCTGGACAAAAACACAAGATCAAGCAAACATGTTCCGATGCAGCTAATAATGATCACCTATCAGTACAAAATATCGCACGTCATCAATGGAATAATTTGACCAATCCCGATGTTGAAACTCTATTGTCTATGCACAGTCTACTTTGTTTCAACAATAACGTCTCACCATGTCAATCAATCCTGTGAATAAGAATGACGGTGAGTTGAACGTCGATAAGAATAAGCAATCACAAGGTCAAAAACTTGGCACAACAATTGTACAACGGATTGCAATAGGTTGCAATGTTTCCATTTTGCTGGAAGATCTTGAATCAAAACGGCAGCCATAAATGGAACCTGCAAGAAGCCTTGCGTGTGTGCAAGCCCCCTTGGCCATTTGCCAGAGTTGCATGCAGGTTCAGGCCCAGAATTGCCCAACAATTTCAAATACAAACCAAACTCTGCTCCAAGTGAGCCATTGCAACTGCCGTCCTTGACTTGAATCTGAAAACCGCGTCGGCGGTTTACCAATCTCGTCATCCTTGGGACAAACAAGTGATGCATGGAACAAGACCAAAGCTTTTCGGGAACAGCATGCAAACAAACACTGATTGAAAACAAAAATTGAAAACAATAATTCCTGATTCCCGGGTCACGTGTGCAAAGCCGAAGGGGTATGATATCAATTCCGAAACGCGGTGTCGCTGTTGCACTCATAGCCACCCGAGAACATACCCAGATTGGACAAGGCGGTGAGAAAAGGGCCGAGAACGCGGACAAGGACACACAAACCTGGGACAAGGCCTGGACAGGGCCTGGACAAGGCGGAGAAGGGAGGGTCCACAGCGCGGCCAAGGCTATCACGAACGCAGGGTCGTGAGACCGGCCAGAGGACAGAGAAGCCAAAGCAAGGCCCCCCACACACAAGAGGAGGACACGGGTCCAGCGCCGCCAAGCAGAAGTGGAAAACCTTTATTGTCGTAACAAGGACGCTACTAGGGGCTCCTGGCATCGCTACTAGGAGCAAGAACGCTACTAGGGGCTCCTGGCCGTACTATCCTTACTACTGGTAACAAGAAGCTACTAGGAGCAAAGGGCATCGCTAGTAGCAGTTTTGCCCAAGCCCGCAACGTGGTTGTCAGGCACCCGATGAAGCTGGGGAGGAATCCTAGCTCGAAGGTTGATCGGCAGCAAAGGTTTTCCAAGCTTGAAACATCTATTATTCTAAGATATTCTAAGTCTCATTGCCCAACCTGTGCGAGCAACAGCAACGAGGCCAAACTAAAGATGCACACAACCACCCACGCACGACATTCCTCCTTCTAGGGCGATGTGACAATGAGAGGAGGTCTCTGGAAACTGGTTACGCTGCAATGCTAGTGAAAATGGTCAGTCCCACTTGAAAGAAAAAGAATAGGGCCTGGGTTTACTCAATTTGACAAGCAAATCAAATCTGTATGACAGGAACAAATCTCTGGTTGGCTCTGGGTCTTGAAACTGTTTTGGCGGACGGGGCAAACATTTCTGTTCACAAAAGTGTAAGAAAGAGAGCGTTATGATACGGCATGTAGCCGAAACAACAACACACAAAGGCCTTGAACAAGCTACGACTCAGAAAAATACGCTTGCGTTTGATGCAAAAAGGCAGCAAAGTCTTACAAGCAGAGGGTTCGGCGCAATTCATTCTGCGACGCAAGCGTGCGAAAAGAATACCCACAAACGTGCAACGCAAAGCCCTTCATCATTGAAAAACATGTGAGGCTGCCCAACTCAAACCCTTCAAGGCACAACTGCTATCAGCTGTAACAAAAAAACTAAACCTGTAAATCAAAATCCTCTCCGCCACTCAAGTTCCTTGATAGTCGTTCAGCCACCGCGGACAGAGGACAAATGGAAAGACAGACAAGAGGAGGACACAGGGTTCGCGAGCGCGGCCAGAGGACAGCAAGAGGACAACAGCAGGACAAGAAGAGGACAACACGAAACTACACCTGGACACAGGGTTCAGGGCGCGGCCAAAGACTGTGGCCAGTGCCTTTTTTCCCAAGAGAAAACCCCAACAGTAAACTGGTTGGGGAATGACGTTACACCCTTCCCCTGCTTCAGATCATATGTTACCAAATCTCAAAACGAACACGAAGAGCTCGCATGCACTAGGATCCGACTTGTGCTCAAACGATGGCTCAAAATACCACAAATACCCAAACCGAGGGTCACCCGTTCAATCGGATTGTTGCGTTCTGCACATGTCTCAGTTTCCCAAACTGCAAATGTCTGGCCTGGTTAATGCAACAGCCATTTTTTCGCAGCCACCTCCAGGAGATTGCCACCTGAAAGTCTGAGGAAAGGAACACACTTTCAGCAATCTGGCTCGCACAAAGCAAGATTGCAATCTGCAAGTCCTTGAGGCAACCGCCAAGGCTACACCGCCGATGACATCCAACATCAACAGGCGCCAAATGGTACCCGCCAATGTGGCGCAAAGTCTGGTGGTTTGGCAAGACATGTCAAACTATATAGATAAACTTGGTAAACTGCAATATCTGTCCAATGCATATTCCTCACATTCCTCCTCTACAATAAGTGTTTTAGTGCTCTGACTCTCCTGCAATAGCTCTGAGCTGGTACGCAGTCTGCCCGCATGTGTTCTGTGCAAATATTGTGTCTCTGTGATCTTGTGCATCAAATCATGTCATACTGCACATATAAGTCTATATCCGTCTGCCGTTGCTCATACGAGGGTCTTGCTTTGTAACTGTTTCTCCCTACCTTTCATGTCATGTTTCGTTTTGTTTTGTTGTTTTGTGTCTTTTCTCTCTCTCTCTCTCTATCTCGCGCGCACCCTCGCTGTGGCCAACAGTTCCTCATGTTTTTCTATTTTTATCCTTCTGTTCCTGTCCGTCTGTTCGTTGTTTGCTCCCGCGCTCAAACGCCCAAAGTTTTTGAGCTGAAAGCTGCACTTTAAAATGACGCCAATTGTTTCTCTCACTCGTTTCTCTCACTCAATTCCTCCTCAATCGACAGCCAAAAGAAGCTTGGGATTTGTCTGTGAAAGGTTCCTCACACTATGCAAAAACGGTTTCTTTAGGCCCTCAAAGATCCTGCATTTTGTTTGCATCAATAGTCGAGAAGAAAAGTTATGCCAGCATAGACCCCAAACAGTTTCAGCATTTTTTGGTGTCAACTCCTTGAATTCCAATGTTGCTGGCACATCGCAAGCGCGAAGGGATATATGTCATGATAAAATCTGAGGATGACATCAAACATCAAACGCGGCATCACTGTTGCATTCAGCCACACGAAAACATACCCGGACCAGGTGGTGGAGCAAGGGTAAGCGGCGTGGCCACGCAAGGGAGGAACAACAGCAGCAACAACAACATCAACTACTACTACTACTACTAAACTACAACTACAACCACAACTACCACTACCACTACCACTACGACTACTACTACTAGTACTACTACTACTACTACCACTACTACCACTACAACAACAACTACTACTATTATTACTACTACTACCACTACCACTACCACTACCACTACCACTACTACTACTACTACTACTACGACTTCTACTACGACTACTACCATCACCACCACGACGACGACGACGGCTAATGGCTAATGGCTAACAACTACCAATAACCACTATCGACCAACCACTAACCACCATCCACTACCACTACCACGACGACTATACGACGAGGACAACAACGACGACGACGACGACTACTACTACTACTAACTGGCACTACTTACTACTTCTACCACTAACTACTAACTACTACCCACTACTCTTACTACTGTTTTTACTACTACTACTACTACTCCTACTCCTACTACTACTACTCCTACTCCTACTCCTACTACTACTACTACTACTCCTAGTCCTACTCCTACTCCTACTCCTACTCCCACTCCTACTGCTCCTGCTGCTCCTGCTCCTGCTCCTGCTCCTGCTACTGCTACTGCTACTGCTACTGCTACTCCTCCTACTACTACTACTCCTCCTCCTGCTGCTGCTGCAGCAACTGCTACTGCAGTTGCTACTGCTACTGCTACTGCTCCTCCTCCTCCTCCTCCTACTACTACTACTACGACGACTACTACTACTCCTCCTCCTGCTGCTGCTGCAACTGCTAACTGCTAACTGCTAACTACTGACTACTACTTACTACTTACTACTCAATACTTACCATTTACTCCCTACTACTTACTTCTTCTCAATACTACTAACTACTTGCTTGCTTACTTACTTACTTACTTGCTTGCTTGCTTGCTTGCTTGCTTGCTTGCTTGCTTGCTTACTCACTCACTCACTCACTCACTTACTTACTTCCTAACTTCCTAGCTTACTAACTCTATTATCCATTATCTTTAATGTACTATCTACTCATCTACTCTGCCTATCTATTATCTACTTGTCAATGTGCGAATGCTCATTCGTGAACTTTACATGTCAGGATTTGCAATGTTTGATGTCGCCGCGTCCGCGGCCCCTTTTCACTGTTCGACCCCTTTAGGGCCCTTGAGCACACCGTTGGTTCAACTTCTTCAAAAACCAGTCCGTTGCCCTTCGAGCACCACCTTCGTTCTTTGGTCTCACGTGGACTTCGAGAGCTACGTCGCTTTGATATTGGTAGCGGAGCTCATCACGATCCTCGTTGAATTTGTCAAGGGCACCCTACATTGTTGAACACGTCTTTTAGGACCACCTTGACTTCGAGAGTGAGCTCACCATAAAGATCATGTTCGGCAGGACAGTGGAATTATGAGTCAGCAACAAAGAAGAAGACGAGAGCAAGATGGACCACCTGCTGACGTACCCCTTCCACCTTCGCCTGTTCGAGATCCAACTTCACCCATGCTGGATCTTCGAGTCCTACGAATGGCGGAAACGATAATGGTTTTCGAGGTCTTGACAGAGGCCTCGCAAAAGCTGCGCCTTCATCAGATGGACTATATGCCAATCGAAATATCGCAGCTACAGGAGACTTGAAATTGTACGCCCTCCAGCGCCGCCGTCGTTCAAATGAAGCGGAGATCGGAGGCGCCCTCCTGGCGGCGTCGCTTCTTCGCGATATAGCCTGGGAAGCTGCAGAGCAACTCGACTTGAATGACATCACCAGCTCGACCACGCCTTTCGCTCCTATCCTTCGCATGCTTGACACCCTCTACTAGTACGAAGAGCAAGTTGAGACACCATTCAGGTGCGAGGAATTCTTTCAAAACTTTCAGAGAAACAGAGGAGAAGAACTCCAAGCCTACTTGGTGAGGCGTCGCACCGCCTTGAAGAAGTTGAAAGAAGTGAAGATCGACCTTCCTCCTCTTTTAAAAGGTTGGCACCTTTTGACATGTTCCGGCACTCCTGCTGGACCCACTTGCAGATCAAAGCTTTGCGTCATGGAGAGCTTGAGTATGAAGCTGTTCACAAAGCTCTTCTTCGTGTTTTTGGTGGTGACCACAAGCCAAATCACAAAGATCTTGGAGGAAAGCACATCAAGGACGACCTGTTCTTCGAGGAAGATGTCGACGAAGAGTTCTATGAGGATGGAGAAGATGAAGAATGGTGGTGGTCTGAAGAGGCCTTCTATGAAGGCGACGAAGAGCCTGAAGAGTATGAGATCCCTGAAGATCTTGAGAATGCCATGGACCAGGTCGACGATGCCTGTGCGACGTACCTGGAGTCAAGGGAAAGAATGAAAGAGTTGGCATTGTCTCGTGGCTTCTACCCCATCGTCGCTCTTGGACCTGATTTCGGAGGTGGACAACACAAAGGGGGTGGAAAAGGAAATGGCAAGAGCAAAGGAAAAGGAAATAACAAAGGAAGCAAAGGAAAAGGAAAAGGAAAAGGCTGTGGCAAGAGGTCCAATCTCATGCCACGAAGGCCGATGCAAGGATTGAGACGACCGCCCAATAGCACTTTGTCCAACTCCAATGTCAATTTAATTTAAGTCCACCTTGTGTAGCTCCAACAGTGCTCATGGACCACGCTTCGAATGATACCGAGTACAAGCCCAGAAACTCAAAGAAGTCTCTGATGAAGTGACAATGGTGGAAGATGAATATGATGAGGTCCCCAAGGATGAGGTCTCCTTCAGTGACCTGGCACCTGGGTTTGCGATTATCGATTCCGGAGCCACTCGCACCCTGGTTGGAGAAGAAGCTTACATGGCAATTTCTAGTCCTGAGGTTAGCCAACCTGCCACCACTGTACTTTCTGCCCGGGCATTGCCTTGCTCAAAGTTGCCTAATGCTGTGGCTAGCCTAGCATAGCGAATGGCGAAGCGCCCATGTCCTTGCGCAAAGTTATATGTGGGGTCTACTGTTGTGTCTTCTTCCTCTATTGACTCTTCTGCCGCCTGTTCTGCGGGGTCAGCTGCCCCTATGGGTACTGGTTGTGCGTACCTGGGCGACAACTCTCTTTTGCCAGTGCGCTTGAGAGCTTTGGCCTCCAAGTGCTTGCTTTTTGGACCGATCAAGCTCAACCCACAGCAGTGCTCTTTTCGCTTTGGTGGTGGAGAACTCCTTCAATCTGACCGAGCTGCAAGTCCTAGTCAAAGGACAGAAACTACCTTTGCGAGTCTCCGTTGTTCCTGGGCCCACACCCTTTCTTCTCGCTTGCTCGACCAGTTCTTGAAGAATGGAGCGCGAAGCAAGACTTTGCATCTGGATCTTTGAAGATCGGCCAACCTCAAGCTCAAGTAGACGCAACTGTCCAGTGGGTGCGGAACCAAGCCAAGAGACTCACGAAGGTAGTTGTCCGCGGTCTTGTTCCATTGGCAAGGTGCACGAACATTTCCAAAAGCTGGGCGAGTTGCTTTCATGACTTCCCAAGGCTTGAGGCCAATCTTGCGTTCAAGTCTTCTTCGCATGTCGGCAGAAGGCTGGATGTAAATCCTGGTTGAAGAGTCAATTTCATCAGCCTGCATGAAAGCACTTTTCACATCAGCGGTCCAAATCTTCCATGGTTTGTGGACAGCGACCAGGTAGATGCAGCTCCTGCCGGTCATGGACAAGGTGGGACTTTCTCGGTCCAAGGTGTTCTCAAGAACATCACGATGACGAAATCCTTGGGTGATGACCCGGGCGTTTGCATTCTTCCCGTTTTGGTGGGCTTCCACCTTTGCAGAAAGCGGGCCGGAATGATCTCGCCTCAGAAGCGTCCACGACACACCAAGCATCGTTGTCAAGCCACACACGTTGGGTGCAGCGTCTTTGGCTTCGTCGAACTGCAGCTTCTCCTCAGGAGACAAGTATTTCTCACTGAACGTTTCAGTGTAGCGCTGGAGGAATTGTGGGTTCTCAGGCGACACTGGTTGTAGTCCATCAAGTTGCCGTGCTTGGTTGTAGGAGTTCAGTGCATTTTCCTGACTTACTTGCTCAAATCGCTGGTGTTGTTCGTCCTTTGGTGGAGGACAGCGAGATCTCTCACGTCTCTCTGCTGTTACTTCTGCTGCTGCCGATGTATGTGCTCTGTTGCTCTCATGTTCTTGCTTCTCTGCGCGCTGACTTGTCGAATGCTCGGTTTCCTCTGTTGCTTGTTGTTCTGCCGTGCTGTTCTCCTGTTGCTGTGTTCTTGACTCCACGGTATGTGGAGGTGTAGTGCTTGTGTCCATGTCCTGCTCTGTTTGTTCGCTCATGTTGTTCAAAGACTGCAAGGGAGTAGGCGAAAAAGACATAGTTCCTGATGCGTGAGCAGTAGGGGTCCCCTGCCAAATCTAAAAATCGAACAGTGCCCTGCACAGGGTCCAGAGCAGCACGGACTCGATCTCGAAGACAAGTTGTGGGCAGAGTCCGTTTGGGTTTTCAAGCGCTCAGCCCGTTCACGAGGCACCTCAGCACGGATGTGCTCGGGGGCGACTCTCACCAAAGAGCTGCCACGAGCGACCCAAAAAACAGAGGCGCGTGATGAGCCGTCGTCAAGGACACGGGGCTCAATTACCGCAAACAAGTGCAGGTCCATGCCATCGTTCAACATCAAGCTTGGCTGGAGAAGGTCTCCAGTAGAACACGGGGTCTCCGATGAGAATCTCCGGGTGCTCAGCACGAGCTTTGGCATTGAGCGCACGCTTGAGCAAAGTACTTGTATTTGCAGCACGGAAAGCTTGAGCGGTCAGGCGTCGTAGTGCTTGATCCTCGACATGAGCTCCCTTTTCATCAGGCCTCAACTTGCATGGTTCATCAGAAAGGCCTCCATCGTGTGGATTGTGTCCAAAAACGATCTGATAGGGAGAACTGCCGTGCACTGAACGAAGCCGGTTCCGCTGATGGCAAGCAACCCGAACTGCAAATTCAAAAAGTATATTAGGTTCTTCCTTTTGCATTTTGAGCAACGGAAGACGGCGTACAGCATGAAGTCGTTCAACAGCTCCCATTCGATTGTGTGCTTCTTGTGGAACAAGAACCAAGCGGATTCCATGATGGTCAAAAAAATCCAAGTACTTCTGGCTCATGTGGGCACCAGAAGAATCAGCTCAGGAGGGCCGAAGATGTTGACCCACTGGTCTTGTAGAACTCGGATTTCTTGTTCCTCAGTTTCTCTTGTGATCACAGCATTGATCTCAAAGCGAGAGTACACGTCCAAGACAGCAAGCGCCCGTCTCTTTTCATCATTCCACTTGATGTGAAAGGTGCCAGCCTCCAAGATCTGGTTGAAGTGGCTTGCTTGAGGCAAGGACGATGGTTTCTCGAGTTTCTTCATGCTGTGAGCTGCGCAAACATCGCATTTGTATTCGCGGGCGCATTGAACTCGTCTTCGAAGCCAGCATCTCGTAGAGATTGCGTCAGCTTCTCCCGTCCCGGGCGTCCAAGTTGTTTGTGAAGCCTCGGCGCGACGGCGAGACTGCTTGTTTGCTGTGGGTCTTTGCCAGCTGCATCTCTGGTTCATTCACTTTTCTTTTCTTTCTTTCCAACTCCTCTTCCATGAGCTGCTCAGTCACAAAGATGCGCCAAATCTCACGGCGACGCCAGCGATTCTCCATGTCGGTGTAGATTGCACTGGCTGCCCTTTTTCACAAACAAGTCTTCATAGTTCTGCGTGCTCTTGAGGTCTTTTGATTTCCCTTCCATAGGTGCGTGAGTTCCAGGAAGGCATGGACATGGAAGATCCAGAGCTTCAAAGACCTCTGGGCTGTTTGTTCTCAGTCTCGTGGGTTTCTTTACTTTTCCAAGGCAACGATCTTCACTATCATAGGACTTCAGACCAGTACGACATCGATTGCATACTGCATCCATGCCCTTCATGTTGCTCATGGTTTCCGTGTTCCATGACGTAGCCAAGTGAGGGTGTTCCATAGCCATGCCACCATCAACTTCTTCTTCCATCACATCCATTGTTTCCTTGCGCGAGGTGAGGTGTGTCTTTTCTTCTTCTTTCTGCAATCGGATGATTTTCTCTTTCAAATCCTGTCTCAACATGTTCAATCGCTGAATGTTGGACCAGCGAGTGCATGGAGGAGCACACCAGACGAAGTGTGGCTTTTGTCGTCGAAGCAGGTCAATGAACTGCTCTCGAACATGCTTTTGGCTGAAGTCCCACTCTGGTAGTCCAAAGGTCGAGACCTCAATGTCGGGGTAGGTCTTGGCGAGATATGTGGATAGAGCTCCTTGATCAACGTAGACCTCAAAGAAGATCAACTTTCGTTGTTCATGAAGTTTGTTCAGCGCTTGACGAAGTGATCTCGCCAATGTCTTCCTCACCGGTCTCCAAGAAGATGGTCTCACACTTCTCATGGATGTCCATGTTGGTTTGTGGTTCAATTTCGAAGACACTCATGATGATCTCAGAAGTCTCCTCAACTGCTAGGGTCACGTCTTCAGAACCAGGCAAACTGTTGTAGTCGAGGAGATTGATCAAGTAGTGTCCCTTCTTTCCGCGAGAAGGTTGGAACCCCTTCTGTTGTTTTGAATGGAATGGTCGCCCCCACATCGTTGATGGCCTTCTGGGATTGCACGTTGGTGATTTTGTTGGCTGTGGGGAAGGAGTCCACAATCCTTCCGACTTTGACAATGAAGAGCTGGGCCCTGCAACATTTGCTGGCAGGTTGCATTTGCTCGCCAAGCGCTTCAAGTTTGGCTCATGGGATTTTGGGCAGTCTTCAAAGATTGTTTTTTGTGGTGCACAGTTGGAACAATCGATGGACTACACCTCATTGAGCATTTCCTTGCGTGACTATGTGTCAAAGGTGAAACCGATTTCCATCAACAAGCACCGCAAGTCCAGCCCCAATGATCCTTGTGATGAAGTAGAGCATCGACAGTTCAGAACCTTGATTGGGGCACTTGCTTGGCCGGCTAACCAATGTACGCCGGAACTTTGTGCATCCATCAGTTTGTTGCAAGCCTCAGCCAGTGGACCTTGTGCAAAAAGATCTCTTGGGGGCGAACAAGGTGCTGCGATTTGCAAAAGAAGCCTCCCAGCAACACCTTTTTCGAATCAAGTCACATGGCAACCTGGCTGACCTATGTCTTGGCGCCTACACGGACGCCAGCTGGGCTGTCCGCCCTGATGGAAGCAGCCAGGGAGCCCTCACCATCTGCACTGGAGTTCAAAAAAGTTGGCTCGTGTTTGCAGGTCAAGTTTGTCAGCCGAGGCTCAAGCTGCAGCAGTGACGGTGGATGAGCTTGAATGGACCAAGATCTTCCTGTCCCTCATCACCGGTGGACATCCAAGGCAATGATGCTTTGAGAAAGTTTGGCTCATCACCCCTGGCGACCGACGTCAAAGCATTGTTCGATGCAGCGCAAGCAAAAGCTTCAGGTTTTCGTTTGAGTGAAAGGAGGACGGCAATCGAAGTTGCCATCGTTCGTCCACGAATGGAAGCATTGCTGGGTCGATGGTTTTGGGTGAACTCACTTCAAACGATAGCGGACGCACTGACAAGACCGACCGCAAAAGACAGCTTCCTCCAGATCCTCGCTCGCGACACTCACCAGCTGAGGTGCAATCCTGAGATTGTCGCTGCAAAGAAAGTGTCGGTTGAAGAGAGAGAAGCTGAACATTTGCGCCATGAACAATTCGCTCAGGAGCTTGACGAGCACCACGCCTTTGTGAATGAAGAGCTCGATGAGGCCAAAAAGAAAGAGCTTGGTTTGTGTCTTTTGCAAGGCTGCTCAAAACCGTGTGACAAGAGAAATGAGAAGAACTTGTTTTGCAGCCGTCGCCATTTTTTTACACTCACCAAAGCCGCACTCAAGGCCGACAAGACACTTGGCATCGAGCTGCACTAGCCGCTGCAGCAACCTTGATGCTAGAAGAACTGCCTATGGCTGAAGCTGCGGAGACCGATGGTGGAAGTCAGGTCTTGGTGGATTGGAAATTCCGGCTCACCATTGGTGTCATGTTTCTTTTGGCATGTGTTGGCGTGGCCTCATGTACCGGGCCTACTTGTTTGTGAAGGAACACGTTTTGTTTTTCTTCAGAGAGCGTGTGACTGTGAACATCCTGGCTCCTGTGATTGACGACGCTTCTAGCCATGTCGTCGCTAAAGAGCGTGAGGTCCCTGAGAATGACGGCCCCATACCCTCACGCTCGCACGCCGCCCTGGTTTGGACAGTGGAAGCACGAGCATCAACACAGAATCAGGGGTGAGCCAGTCTGAGTGGGAAAGATAGAGTGCTTTGAAAACGCAGGTGCAGAATGAGCGTGCTCAGCAACCATGGAGGCTGCTCTTGGCCGCTTTGGAGGACCACGCAGGAGACCTTGATCCTGCCACTCGTGCTGCTTTGACTGCAGAGTCTTTTACGACCCAACGGTGGCGCAAGTTTTGCGAACTGCTGAAAGAAGACTCGTCCCAGAACTACACGGACGAGCAAATCAAGCGGTGGCATCGGATGTGGAATGACAATCTTTGTTTTTGGCTGATGTCAACAAGAAGATTGTAAGCCAGCGCCGACGACTGGCTGAGTTGGAAGAGCGCGACCACTTTCGCGAACAAGTTCGTTTGGGTGAGAAAAGTGACATGATGTGCCAGACACCGCTCACATGTGTCACAGGTGAAAAGCCCAGAAAGCTACCGGCACGAGATCATGGAGCTTGGCTGCATGCCAACGAGTTCTCAAATGTTTGAACGTTGAATGGCGCGCTTTTGAATTTTCACCAGCACAGATCGGTAAGTCCATTGCAGAAAGCTTTGGCCCGTGTCAATGTGCGAAGCTCATTCGTGAACTTTACATGTCAGGATTTGCAATGTTTGATGTCGCCGCATCCGCGGCCCCTTTTCACTGTTCGACCCCTTTAGGGCCCTTGAGCACACCGTTGGTTCGACTTCTTGGAAAAGCAGTGCGTTGCCCTTCGAGCACCACTTTCGTTCTTTGGTCGCACGTGGACTTCGAGAGCTACGTCGCTTTGATACTACTATATATCTACTCTGTATCTACTACTACTACTGCTGCTACTACTACTGCTGCTACTACTACTACTACTACTACTACTACTACCTCTCCTTCTACCTCTACTTCTATTTCCACTTCTATTTCTACTCTTTCTGACAACAGTTGGTTGTGGGAAAGCACAGGAAGCCGCGGAATAGACAGCTACTTGTGGTCTAACATATCTTTGGTACTTAGAGATGGGCTGAAGCCCAACAGCAGTACACAAGAAAGGCTCAATTCAAGGAGGAACAACAATGTCCAGCCAGCATGCAGAAAGCCATGGATGGTTTTGTGGCTGAAAGTAGCCGCACAGCAAGCACTCCCTTGATCCTGTGTCCACAGAGCTAGGTGATACGTCCAGCACTCTCTGTGCTCCTTTCCATTCAGAAAGCCTTTTTACACCTTCTCTTTGCTTTTCTTGACTGCAAGCACAGTAGCAAAGAGTTCCTGAGCATCCGGAAACAGAAGGAATAAGTTAAAGGTGTTCACAACTGCAAAATCTGCAACTTGTGATTGCGAAAGCCAACTTTCCAAGAAAAGCACTTCTTTGCAAACAAAGCCAGCTGATGCAATGGCAATGGCTGTAGACATGACCTGCAGTGTCAACTGCATGCATTTGCCCTTTTGAACAGGCACATTGAACATAGGGCTTGGACTGCAACAACGGTCTGCCAAGGTTCCTTCAAAGGAAGAACAAGCCTGAAGTTCCAGCAAAGGCAACCGACAATACTAGCATGATGGACATATTGATTTACCGCAGAATGAGGCATTTACCAGGCAATCATTCGGCTGCCAAGAGCAAGAAGGCCGAACAGTTGTCCCACGGGTCGCAAGCGCAGCCTCCCGTTCGAATGTTTCTTGTATTTTGTCTGTGGCAAAAATGCTTTACACCACTGATACCACTTTGTTCAATGTGTCAGGAGGACTCGTTCCAAGACGGCTGCAAGCAATCATAAGCAAATATCAGACCTGACGAGAAATCGGGACAATCCTCCAACGGACAGAAACAATCACATTAAGAGAAAAGACATTGCCAAGAATCAAGAATCCCAGGCTAAGGCCCAAAGTTGCTCGCAATAGCATTGCCAAGCTATTGGCCACCACCAAAGCTATAGGACCGGAGCTTTGGCCGGCCTTGAAAGCTCAGTGCGTTGTTTGGGCAAACGGCACGGCAGGAGACGTTCATGTCCAAAACAGACAAGAAGCCCAGGAGACCATGATCAGAACTGCAGAGATTCCAACCTGTATGCAAAACTGTCAAAACAGCATGATCTCTTAATCGGGGGTAAAGGTACATCTTCAGCCCACCTGCCAGAAGTTGCACTTTCTCACCCATGCGGGGGAGCACTGCGAATACATAAAGGCTTCCAGGATGCCATTGAGCGAAGCGGAAAATAAGAATGCCTAGGTGGTGCCACGTGCCTAACACTTCTTGATTCTAGAGGATCTTTGGTAGGGGTGGTCAGCAAAGTGTTCCAAGGCCAATCTCTTACAGTTTGGATCTCCTTTGTCCTTGACTTCACAGCCAAGGGCTTGGCACAATATGCAGCCAGCACAGTCGGTGCCTGCTTCATGTGTCGCAGTGCTGCAAATGCCGCGGCACAATTATATATATATATGTGTATGTATCTTCCAAGCATGTGCCTCAGAAGCTGCCCATTCTCGACCATAAACAAGACCTGCAGTAATGGCACATGATGACCAATGGACTAATTTAGCATTTGCCACTGAAATGAATCAGCGTGCGGAAAGCAACCAAGCGTTGCCGGCACAAGTGCGTGTGGTTTTCTCAGTCGCTTTGCCCGGTTGAATTGGATTCAAGCACAATGTAACAATGACCGAGACAAAATGGGCTCCAACCATGTAAGGCTCCACACTTAACAAACTACTCACATGTTTGACATCGGCATCACTCTTGTGTTTTTCCACGAAGCAAGCACAGTGTGATGCTGATATGGTGTGTTGCGATAGTCCCTTCGCCTTGCAATTTTCTCCCTCATACACAGGTGTTAGTGACAACTTGGGCAGAAATCGCCTAAGCCCACATGCCTCATATTGTCCGGTATTGGACTACTGCTGAAGGTATCGAGAGGAAGCTCCTATAATCGCATGTCCCCAGACCAAGAGCGTTGGCCTTGCGAGGGATGGTTGGAATGTAAACCGGATTTCAATGCGCGCAAAGTTGTTGAAAGCTTGGGTACTGAGATGATATCAAGCGAGTCATCAGTAAGGATCTCTTTTGACAGTATCTTCCCTAATTTCCGCCTGATTCAATTCAAGCATACTTTTACAATCATCGCTTGGATCTTCATAATTCTGACTTTTGTTGAGGATGCGGCTTGGTGTACGCGCGCATTTGTTTCTCGTTTTTTCCTAGTTGCAGCAGAAGCATTTCCACAAGGCCGGACATGTTCAATGTTCTTGACTTCCTTCTTTAGGTCGCAACGAACAGCTGCATGAGAGAAGATGGGCCTTGCAGACAAAGTAAACCAGTCATCAGAAGAACAATCTCCGCTGTTCCAAGCTCCTGGCCCAAAGCAAAGGCCAAGCCACCCGACGCCTCCTTTGAACAGCGCGTTGGAGGGCTTTGAGAACAAGCTGCACACTCATCTAAAGTTCCTCTTTTTAGCCTTTAAACCCTATTACAAGTCCTTGAAGCAGCAAAAGAGCTCTGAGGAGTGTCAGTCGCGCCGTCCTTACAAAAGCAAACATGCGCAGCCACGGCAAAGCAGCAGTGCTCAAAGCTGAGAGAATTGCCGCTGCTGCTGCTTCTCTTCGACAGATGGAGCTGAGAACACACTGTAGGCAATCTCCTCCAACAACACAGACACACACACTTTATGCGACGAACCAACAAACAAAAGCAGCCCTTGCATAACAGCACTTTCTGACAAGCGGACACCGGATGTGTATGATGCGCATATATGTGCATGTCAACAGCCACTAGCAACTTCTTTGATTTGCTCTTGTTCAAAATTCACAGAAAAAGAGACATGACAGAAGAGCCTCCACATGGTTCTACTTAATCCTGACAATCCTGACCTGGGCCTTCAGGTATCGAAACTCCTCTATCTGCACACCTTGCCAACTTGGTAACATATAAACCATGTTCCGACCTTGAGAAAGGCAGCAAAAGGGTATATATCTGAATCATGTCTGAGTCTTCTCAAACACAAAGCTCAGAAACTACTGTTGACAGAGTTGCGGGGATTGTCCTCAACGGGAGCGAAAAGCAAACGCAAAATGATTGATCCAAGGTTGGAGACCAAGCCTCAGTGCAAAAAAGACACGAAACGAAATGCACTTGATATTGGTCTGAGACACGGACCGAAAACGCCCCATTGCTGCTCATTGAACAGGACCAGCAATAGCATTTTCTCACCCTGGTGCCCATCACACTGCACGAGCATTCGCTGGCAATAGCATTCGCAACTCCAAAGGAAATCATTCGATGAAAGTGCCTCACCTCGGTGAGGGCAAGCTTGATGAACACCATGGCTGCAAACTCAACCAACAACGTTCGATGGTGTTTAGACCTGAGCTTCCAAGCGGAACAAGTGCCGACTGTGTTGACTTGCAGCTTCCAAGCGGAAAGCCAGCGTTTCTGATTGTTTCAGTCTTCAGGGCTAGGACAAAAGCCCTGATGATGCAGTCACGGGCTTCCACTGCGACTCCTTCCAAGATTCTAAGATGATCAGGGTGTGAGACCATGTCTATTCTGCAGTGTCAGCTGTCAATGGCAGGTCTTTACCTTGCAGGTGTTATTGAGTACCCCTGCCTAGGATACTTGACTCTTCAGAACATGTTCTGAATTCGTTCTCATAGTTACAAACCTCAGGGTTTTGTCATGAGTTGTAGGCAAAGCAAAAGAGCAATACAATTTTGACATACCAACCGCTTCTAGTCTGATTCCCAAAACCCTCCTGCCATACAAATGGCCAAGCAATCCACCAGAACCACACCTTGACATATGACTCCAAGGCATTGTCGAAGAGTCAGGTGGTTTTCTGCCAACCGGCACACATTCACTCCAAACTTGGTCAGTGACTCAGTGGCCAACCAATGCATAGACCATCTGTGATGAAGCAAACGCCAGGGGCACATCATCCAGTGCAAGTGTGAACAAAAGCCTGTGGACCAAACCAAACAAGCTATCGAACTCAAGCAGAAGTGAGTTCGGAAGGAATGTGTGTGTGTGTGTGCGTGCGCGTGATTTGGTATGAGTCTTTGATATGGTTTGTTGCCAAATTCTCCTTCTTCTCCTCAGGTTGCCACATGCAAAGTGTGCGGACCAAAATGGCTCCAGCCTTCGCAAACGTCAGCACCATAATTTAACAAACTTCCTATGTTCAAGTGTCAAGGGCCTCCGCAGCTGCTCGCCGCCGGAAGTCCTGAGCTGCCTTGGCGATGGAGTTATGGGACCAGCAAACGTAAAACATGAAGTCTCCAAAACAACTTGTTGCTTGGAAGTCTATTGCGACACTTGTTGCTTGCGCGAGCTTTTTTGATCGTATGGTTGAGCACTGCCGGCCACCACACCCGCACACTGTCAACAGAAAGCACGTCCGTCTGGAAGCTACTGTGGCTGCATGCAAAACCTGTGACCGAATTACACTATACAAACTAAGTGACCTCAAATGTGTAAAAAGGTCGATTCCTAGATGAACTAAGCGCCTTGTCAATTCACAGATGGAGCTTCAGCTGCATAGCCTGCAGAAAATTGCATTAAAATGCTAGAAGGTCAGGCTGCAGAATCAGAATCAATTTTCTGAGGTGCAAGCCCAAGTCCCGCTCAACCATTGCAATATTCTGCTGGAGCACTTTCATCTGTCATGATTTCTGGTAGTGCATGCATACTGGACAATTGGCAGCAAGCTGGGATTGAACGATCCATGCACAATGGCCTCTTTGGAACCTTACTGTTTGTAGAGAACTGCCCTGTTTACACATAGAAATGTCATAGTCTCTGAGGCAGGTTCACTTGAAAAAATAACATGAGGAACATCACCAAACTTAATATATAAAGCATATGATTCGTTGTTCAGGACTGAACAGTTGGACAAACACCACCAAGCAAATTAATGAAGGTCACGTGGATAGCGTCTAGGATAGGTTTGTTCCACGAAGCGCCTTACTTGAGATATGTTCTTGCTGAAATGCTACAGGCAATGGCCATCCAAGCATTGTTTGGCAAGCACCAACAGCAACCAACTCAACACAGACCTGATTCAACATGTTGATTGGTTGATGATTGATGATGCAAGACATGTTGTTGCGTGTGATAGCAATTCTTGCATCAATTGTAGCCTTTTGGGATTCAAGTAAAGTGGGTGCAGCAACTGATGGATGGACCAGCAGCGAGTTGGTGCTTTGGAGAATCCACCATCTTTGTAGGCTTAAAAAAGATTAAGTGGCACCTTTCCACGTCCTTTGGCGACTTGCTGCTTTGCATCAAATTGCAGGGACAGCTAGGACCCATGCTGCATCAGACTTGGTTTGCCAAAGCTGAGTTCAATGAGCTGAGTGATTGAAAAACAAGAGCAAAAAAGCCAACTGTAAAGGCAACAGGCTGTGATGAAACTGTCTGGTGACAATACAACATCAAAGGTGGAACTATGCTTGCTTGCTGGCCAATCGGTCGGTGCGGTTGATGGATGTGTGTGTGCCCCTTGTAATCACAGGGATCCCGTTGGATTGTTTTCTTTTCAGCAGGGGAACTGGGCACTCTGTGACTGACCCAGTTCAACGAAGCTAGGTCACAGAGTGGGATATTCGGACTGATCATCCGAACGTACCTGCGATTTTTCCGATTTTTCTGAATGGCATGAGGCTAAGCCTAGAACCTCACTTGCTGCAGACAAGAGCGATCGTCGTCATTTCGACCTGTTCGTCGCCTTCGACCTTGCGCTTTTGGCCTCACTTCCCCTTACAGACCCCAGGCCCCGATGGTCCTTACTGGTTCTCTTAGGAAATGGAACCCTAGGCCGGCGTGTGGCGCCGCTTTCAGTTCAGTACACCCTATCCTAAGTGTGTTTGGCCTCGCGCCAACGCGGGATGAGCCCGCAGAGTGCCTCCCGTGGACCCGTTGAACGGGGGTTTGTCGTTATCTCCCCTGCCCGGAGATGTAAGTGTCCGGAGCGGACAGCAGATGGCTTACGCCACAAGAAGTGGGATGTTTGTCTCATTCTTGGAATTCCAAGTTGGCTCATGCCTTTACGTGACCGCAGCGGTCAAAGCAGCCAGCCATTTCGGCAGGGCACAAGGTGACCATAGCGGTCAAAGCCAGTTTAAGGTTCATTGGAACCTGTTGGAGCCTTAGTATCTTAGGTGATCCGATCTTCTTTCCCGCCATGAATCCTTCTCCTGCCGGTCTCGCTCCAGTGGAGGGCATACCGATGAGGGCCCAAGCCATTCTACATCGTGAGATTCTTCACGTACATGCCCTTTTGACCCTCACTACCTCACTCCTTCGTACTCGACTCGCCATCCTCTCTCCCACCTTCCTGGACTGCGTCACCTCGCCACACCTTCAGGTACAAATTCGAGGACTTGATTCCGCAATTCGCCAAGCGACTCAGGCTATCCACACTGGTCTTCACTACATTCAAGAGTTACTTACCACCTTTGGCCTGATCCACGCTTTGACCTTTGACACTGCTCAATTAGACGCAGAACTACGTGGACGCACTACTTTCCGAGACCCCCGTCTTCCTCCCAGTCTTCCTTCAGCTCCAGGATCTCAGTCGACGCGACGAATGACTCCTACCAGTCTTACCACCAGTCTTACTCCAGGTGATGACACTATGCTGACGACTCGGACCTCTTCCACCTCACGACCTACGCATGGATTTGTCGTTGCTACTTCGAACCGACCCCTTTCCACTGCGGAGATTCGAGCCACTATGAATCGCTCCCGTTCTCGATCTCGTCCTCGCTCGAATCCGAGGGACACCTAGTTTCACTCTTCCACCTCGACTGGACCGCTTGAAAATAAGCTACGGTTTCTCTTTCTTTTTCGGTTCACATGTTTACACCTTGGCACTGCACCTTTCCTTTTCACTTGTTTTCTCCCTTTGGCTCTAGCTTGTCTCTCACAGTTTATTCTCCACACCCTCATCCTCTTTCGTTCGCCGCCGCTTCGCCGCCATGTCTTCTTCGACTTCGACATCACTCTCTCCTCCTCCAGGACTTGCGCCAGTTGAAGGACTACCTGTTGCAGCTCACGCCGTACCACATCGGGAACTTTTTCCTATACACTCTTCTTTGCAGCTGATCTTCACGATTCTACGAGGACCCTGGGACACATTGGCTCCTGCCCTCGCGGATACCATCACTTGCCCTCGTCTTATTGCTTACCTTCGCGGACTGGACGCCAGTATTGATCAGATCAAACGAGCCACCTGCACTACTCTTGTTTACACGGACCAACTTTTCGACGCTTTGGGCTTACTACATCTAACTCACTTCGACCGAGGACACACTCGATTGACTGCCCAGCTCCGCGACCAGACCACCTCTTTGGATACACCAGTTTCGCCTCCTTCTCCTTCCTCCCTCCTGCCACGTTTGATCCTTTCTCCATCCTCTCCCTTACCGGTTCCTCCGACGCCTACTTCGACAACTACCACTGGACCACATCCTCCTACTCCGACCACTCACTCACCTCCTATATCCTTCAGTACTACATCAAGCTTCGACATTGACGAGGACGACACGCTTTCGCTCCCGCTCTCCTCCACGACCATATAGGTCTCACACACCTTCCACTCGGCGTTCGCATAAAAAGTTGACTTATCCTCACTTCCTCACTTCTATAGTCACTTCCACTTTCAATCATGTCACAGGTTGATTTCTTTGTCTTACCTCCTTGGCTCTGAGCAATCCGTCCGATCCGAGCCGATTCGATCATCCTACCCTGCCTTAAGCCATGTCCGGCACGCCCTCTCCGCCTTGTGGCCTCGCTCCGACTCCAGGTATATCTGTCGTTGCACAAGCAGTTCTACATCGGGAACTTCTTCATGTACATGCTTGCTTGGCCCACATCCATACTATTCTCCACCAACCTCTTGCTCTTCGCTCCACTCCACTTCTCGATCGGGTGACCCATCCACACCTCCGCGCACAACTCGAAGGTCTTGACAACACACTACTACTTGCACTCCGGGTCAATCACACCGCCATTCACTACACCCACGAGCTCCTGGGTCTCTTACATTTTGTGCACCGCAGTCCAGAACAACTTGAAGCTGAACTTCAGGGTTGCACGGACTTTGGCGTTTACCTCTTCCCACTACCTCTTCGATTACTACCGTTCACGGCATCCCCGCCTTTGCAGGCCGACCTCATCATTCCTATCGTTCTGAAGTACCTTCTACACCGACCTCACCGTTGACTACCAGGACTCACAACACCTTTAACCGGGCACCTCCATCTTCGGGACCACCTCCTCCTGGCACTGTACCTCGAACCCGTCTGACCGCTCGCTCTCGGTCCCGATCTCGACTTCGGTCGACCAGTCCTTAGCCCGTTTCACCCCGTTTTCTCGCTCGGAAAAAACCTACTGCACGATGACCGCAAACTGACCTTAGCATCCTTCTTACCGTTGTTTTCTCACTGTCGGCTTGATTTCCGCTTGCACTTGATGCCCTGGGGCTCCAGCCATTCTGATTTAATCGATGCCACTTTCCACCTTCTATTGATTACTACCAATGATTTCCTTCTACATATCGCCATGCTTTTCGACATTTTTTCCTGGGATTGTTTACCCTTTCTTTCTCTCCGGAATCCCATCGAGCTCACCGCCGACGACGTGAACCCGGACGGAGCTCCAGATCGCATGATGACGTTGATTACAGTGGTGATGAAGTTGACACTACCGCATTGCCTTCAACCGATCTGCCACCAGGGACTGAGATTGCAAGCGGCCCTCCAGTCCCAGATCCACCAATCCCAACATTGCCACCGGCGATACTTCTACCCATGCCACCACTTCAGCCAATACCACTGAGCTTCTTGAACTTCAACGACTCGCTGCCTCATGATGCTCCTCCATACCTTCATGGTCGCCATTTCACCGGCTCGACTTTTCTCGGTACGTTGTCGGCTGAAAAGACACCGCTGCTGCTTCTCACTTTTCGACTGCAATTCATTCTCCTGATGTTTATAGTGTCCTTTGGGTTCCTTTTTTTCCCGTCCGTATAGTCTCTTGGCTCAAACTCTTGTCTCACTGTCCTCCTTTCGACTTCCTTTCGACGAGCTCAATGACTACGCCATCAAGTACATGTACCAGACGACCTCGTCCTTCCGTGGCCTCCCACCTTCGGGACCCTGATGAACCTATCCTCATCTCCACCAATCTCCCGAAGAAAGGTCGCCCGGCAGAGCCTCCCATTTCATTACGGACGATGTTGACCTCTCCTTACAGTTTGACTCCCTCCACAATCTCTCCACGCGCGACTACGCTCACCTCGAGTTCTCCTACCCCGGCTCTACCCCGTCCTTTGGTTGGATTTCTCGTCAAACTCAATGGGGAGCAGGTACCATTTTTCATTCCCCGCCCATCGATGCCTTTTCGACTACCTGAGGCTAAGCCTTAATTCAATAATTCATCTCTCAGTTTCATCCCCTACTACTTCCGCTTCCCGATAAAGGAAAAGGCGATGACGAAAAAGAATCTCGACTTTCACTTTCCCTATGGTAATTTGCATCTTGTTCGTTCCTCACTCCATTCCTTTTCGATACCTTCTTCCTTCCGCAGCTCTTTGGTTCAGACACGCGATTTTCGCCCCTTTGCTACGATTTCTCTCTGCCTGATATGGAGAACACCCACGCTCCGAGCGATGACGCCCAAAACCCTTCGGACAGTTCGTCTCCGACTCAAGCACCCACAGACGATTGCCCTTTGACCCCAGAACAAATGGCGCTTTCCAGCATTTGTCGCCCTCCCGCTTGGACATGATGGCACCCCCATCGCGGTTGACCTGGCCCCAGGGTCCACCACCTGGATTGATACGCATGCAGTGGATCCCACCCTACTCCCAGGACTTCCTCGAGTCGAAAACCAATACAACGAGGATTACATTGATTATGCTCAGCAAAGTCCACAACCGCACTCATGGATCCTATCCTGTCGCCAAACCTCATGAGGAATGGGCACACCGTCAACGCGGTCCCTCCCGTCACTGGTTCTATCGATCCTGGTTCCACTATCAGACCATTCGCTGGGACCACGAGGATATTCCTTACTTCAAATCCGCATCAGGTTATTTTCTTGATGTCCACCCTTCTTCATTGTCATACTCAGCATTTTCGTGTGTGGGGCACCCAGGGCTGGCAGCTGGTATTGCCAGCCATTCAAAGCCTTCCCATTTGGGAGGCCTGTGAGAACTACGAATATGCACTTCGTCTTGAGGAGCAATGATTGGCCGCTGAAAACAACCCGATTATGTCAGCAGATCATCCCAGAGGACGTAAACGTCAGGCTGTCGACAATTTGGAGCACCTTCGCGTGGAATACCAGCTGGAGGCACTCCGGCAGAACTTCTCCCAGATTGATGTCTCTCAGACCCCAATACTCAGGGGCCTCCCAGTTCCGGAACAACGACAACTCATCGAAGGCGTAGTACACACCCTCACTACGTACCAAGACGAACTCCATCAAGCACTGCGCCGAGAAGAACCCGCTCCCACTCCTGACCTTTCCTCCGCGGCTCCTTCTGCGCCCACAGGTCAAGAACTCCCGATCGACCCGGTTGTTAGCGGCACAGGATTACCCGTACCTGACTCGGGATCTATGTCTTTGACTTCCTCCTCCACAGATTCCCAGAACACCTTGGCTCCTCCTTTTCCACCTTCGGCTGGAACCCATGACTGACCACCACTTGGGCTCCAACAAGATCTTCAGGTTGAGGCCGTACGCGCTTCCCTTGTACATTAGAACTCACTTTCCCGCCGAAAACAGCGTCGTCGGAGTCCTGCTCCTTCGGTTACAACACGGTTTGTTTTCATCTTTGACACTTGATACATGTTTCCCTTTCCTTCTCTCTCTCTCTCTCTCTCTCTCTCTCTGTCCGCAGCCATTGGCTCCTCACGTTTGCGTTTTTCGCTCGTCTTTTCCTTCTTCCGCGATGATCTCGTCCCCCGGACTTCGTGTTCCTGAACCTCTGACCCAATTGATACCCACTACGTGGCGTGATGTTCGTCAACCTTTTGAATCCTTGGATCTAGTTCCCAATCTCTCCACCATTCGGTTTGAACTAGACATCAGCCTGCTCGTGTACCAACCCCTCAACTACATCACCGTGACCCTGGACACCCGCCAACTTGAAACCAAGGAGTACATGATTTACTCCCGTTTGGGACAACAGCGCACAGCATTTTGGATGGCCCTGCCGTCCACCGGAGACACACCTGTACACTTGAAGACCTCGTGCTCTACTACGTCAACTCCCGACGGATTCGCCCTCTGGGGATCGCAAATGAGTATCCCCGCAACTCCACTCCTTTCCCCTATCGACCTCTTCACACTGTTGCTTCCCGCTTACATGATGATGCCATATGCCAACTCCGACTACCTCTGACCGCGTATCAAACTTACCGTGAGCTTCGTCAGTTCACCTAGTCTCACCCAACCTTCCGGCTCGGCGCTTAAAATGTGCCTCCCCTCGGCGCTTGTGTGCGTGTGTGTGTAACCCTTGGAGTCATAGGGCTTCTTTTGAAGTTTGCTGGATGATACTCACAAATCTTGAAGTGTACCATGTTGTTGCAGTTGAACGGAATGATACGCACTAATCTTGATGTGTACCATGTTGTTGCAGTTGAAAGGAATGAAACGCACAAACCTTGTTGTTGCAGTTGAAAGGAATGAAACGCACAAATCTTGCAGTGTACCACGTTGTTGTAGTTGAAAGGAATGATACGCACAAATCTTGATGTTTTTTCGGTTTTGTTTTGTGTTTTTCGCTGTCTTGTGTCTTTGGGCCCTCTAACCTATTGCGCAGGCCTCTAACTTTGTCACTATGGCCTCTTTCTATTTGCGGTTCCTTTCTAGTAGTTGGCTTGCCGGCTGCCCTTAGGGCCGGCGCGTCCACTCTGCTTGGCTGGATGCTTTCCTATCCAGTCAGCAGAGTTGGGGTGGGCATAGCTGCTGCTTGCTGCTTGCTGCCGCTTGCTGTCGCTTGGGCCTCCAAACTTAGGTGCTGACCTCCAACTTCTAGCGTCGACCTCTACTTTAACTTTAACTTGCCTCGTTTCCTAAGGTTTTTTACTTACCTCGTTTCCTAAGGTTTTTTAAACCTAGGCCGGCGTGTGGCACCGCATTCAGTTCCGTACACCATATCTCAAGTGTGTTTGGCCCTGTGCCAACCCGGGATGAGCCCGCAGAGTGCCTCCCGTGGACCCGTTGGACGGGTGTATGTCGCTGTTTCCCATGCTCTGGAAACGTACGTGCCCACAGCGGGCGAAGGTGGCCTAGGCCGTACGTCCGATGATTTTTGTCCCATCTTTGGAATTCCAAGTTGGCTTATGCCTTTACGTGACCGCAGCGGTCAGAGGTGGCAGCCTTCGGGCAAGCCGTACGTGGTCGCAGCGACCAAAGTCTGTTCAAGGCTCATTGGAGTCTGTTGGAGCCTTAGCCCCCCTCCTCCCCCTACCCTCCCCTTTTCTTTCCTTGCTTTTTGGGGTTTTCCTGAATGGAATACTCAGGATTTCCCCTTTCTTTCTTTGGTGCTTTCTTTCCTTCTCTTTTTCCTCTCTTCACCTTCTTCCTTGGATGTCCCTGGATGCTTCGTCATAGCTGGGAGCCCTTCCTTTTTGGTGTGTCCTTGGACGCCTGTGCCGTAGCTCCTTCTCTCCCTCCTTCTTTTCTCCTCCTCCCCTCCCCTCTCCTACCTCGCGCGTGGCGTACTTACAAGCAAACCAGGCTTTTGCAACAGGTTTTTCAATGAGGTTTGGGCTGTCATCGGTTTGTCCCCTTTCATTTGGTTTCCCTTTCATCCCCCCCCACAGACGCTTTCCCTTTTTTTCTTTCATGTCCTTCTGTCTTCACGTCTCTTCTTCCTCATCCTTTCTTTCTCTTGCGCGCACTATCGTCCCGACCTTAGTTTGTACACATACACGCACGCGTATTCACTTACAACGAGGTTTAGGTGGCCCAGGTTTGTTACAATGAGGTTCGGCTCATCGGTTGTCCCTCTTCACTTGGTTCTTCTTCATCGGCAACCACGCACACTTTTCGTCAGTCTTGTCCTTTTCATTTTCATCTGTCACTTTTGCGCGCACATGTGCCTTGCCTCCTTTCCGAGCAGGATGGAGGCCACACATGCCTCCCTGACCTTGCGCTTTTGGCCTCACTTCCTCTTACAGACCCCAGGCCCCGATGGTCCTTACTGGTTCTCTTAGGAAATGGAACCCTAGGCCGGCGTGTGGCGCCGCTTTCAGTTCAGTACACCCTATCCTAAGTGTGTGAAACCCTTGGGGTCACTGGGAACCTTTTGGGTTTGTTTTACTCGCAGGGGAGCGGTGGGCATTCTTGAAGTCACCGCTCAACGAAGACACTTCAAGTCTGCTGTAATACGCAATCTGGACGCAGATTGCACGTACCTACGAAAAGATGACTACAATTCATTTCCTCCAGGGCCACTTTGTCACTAGAACAAGTCACTGGCCATTGCCATCGGTTTGAGCTCTGACTCCTGGTTTCTTAGGTATTCATACCTAGGTGGGCGTGTGGCAAGGGCTTTCCATTCAGTTACGCATTTCCCGAGTGTCTGTAATGATGAACCATTATGAAACTACACTTGCCACACTGTGAGCTTGGCCGTAGTCGTACCAGAATCACCAGAATCACGTTGCAGAAACCACAGACATGCCACCACTCAAACGAAAACCTTAGAAACCACGTATTGCTCTTCTTACTGTATTACTTCACTTGACATGGTTACGTGACCGGAGTAGACAACTGGATTTCGTGTAGTGGTGCATTTTGTTCGTTTCTCACTACATCCACTTCCACAGTGATGTTTCAAGATCTGATCAGTCCAAATGTCACAGCGACCCACACACGGACGCACAAACTGCCAAAGCCAGCAAAAAATTATACTTGCTCACCTTCTCGACAATCTTCCGAACAGCTCTTTGTAGCTCAACCAAATCTTCGGAACGGGAATAGAAAATTGTCTCCTGATTGGAAAACTAAGCTTTGGAGATAAAATCCAACGCAAGCACGGATTCTGTCAACATTTTGCACGTGTCCTGATTCGAGTTCTGTGGCGGACCTGCGATGCATGTTTGATCTGATGAGACAAACATTTCGACGGAGTATGCAACTGGAGCTTCGAAGGCTTGCAAGGACGTATTGCTTCCAATATCGCTAGAAGACTAGACACAAAACAACAATAGTAACAATTGTAATCCGCCGACCCCTGCTTAGCCTTCGCCTAAGCGGGGCAGCGCGCGGGATTGGCTGGGATCTTCGGAGGGTGACATTTACCTGCCCTTCAAGGCTATGGTCAAGGCTTGGCTCATCTGCGTAGGGTTTCGACAGTGACGTTTGCCTACTCTTCGAAGGCGAGCAAGGCGTGGGGTGGCGGGAACTGTTTGGGCGCAGAATTATATAAATTTAAATGTGGGAAGCCGTCGGAGAGTGGCAGGGGCGGTGTTGCAGTGGGTGGGCGGGCTTTCAGAGATAGCACACTCCAACAAGCGCATACCTAGGAACGGTTCTTACCACCAGTCACACCATATGGAATATTTGCTTTGGGGGTGTGGGTCTCTGCCTGTCTGCATCAGTCTGTATGCCTCTGTGTGTGTGTGTGTCCACACCTGTTTCTAAGGAACCTGCGTTGCATAATTCACCACTGGTGGACAAACTCCTCTACAGCAGGGGCCATGGCAGCTGTTTCCCTAGCCATGCCAACGAAGCTATGGGATTCAGCCGGAAGGGAATGTGGACGCACATTCCTGTACCTGCACTTTTTAACCAGTTTCTCCGTCTCACCCTTGTTAAACAATTCTTTTCTCCGACCCAGCGCTCTTACCGGTTCTTCAAGTCAAGTGCTACGTATTCACCTAAAAGGCTAATGCACCGACCACAACTGATTTAGCTCTTGCGAGCATCAATCTAAGTGTGTATCGCCACAGGGTCCCACTGAGGTCTGTGGTGTGACCCCCGCCTGGGGGCGCAGCATGTGCACGTATCCGTAAGGGCGACCCTTCCTGATCCTTCGTCCTTCACCTGATCCTTTCCTCGCACCCGTTCCTGATCCACTGCTCTGCTTGAAACAGCTGATCATACGCCGCAGGGCTTACTGAGATCAAAATTCCAGTATGGAACTTCTCATGCAGCTACGTATTCACATGTTCATGACATGCGGCTAGGTAGCCATAGGACGGCCAAGTATTCACATTTCGGTTCTTTCCTTCTTGCTGTTGTTTTTCGTTTTTTAGGTCTTCTTTCGTTTTCTAGAGGCTTTTCAGGTTTCAGGTTAATTTTTAGTCAAGGGCTAAGTATTCACGTGTACGTTTCACCTGCGCCGGTTTCGGCTTTTTGTCACGCCTGCGCGCAACGACACCCCACACACCCACCCTACACCCCCGCACCCCCTTGCACCCTTCTCTTCTTTTCTTGCCTTTTCGTTTGCCTTGTTCTTTCTCTCAGGCTTATTAGGTGGACTTCCAGGCTCGTTTAGTCAACGCACTCCCTCCCCCCTCCCCCACCCCTACCCGCGAAAAAAGAGAGCGCGCCGGATTCCCGGTTTTTGTGTGTGTGTGTGTGTCCACACCTGTTTCTATGGAACCTGCATTGCATAATTCACCACTGGTGGACAAACTCCTCTACAGCAGGTTTTCCCTGGCCATGCCAACGAAGCTATGGGATTCAGCCGGAAGGGAATGTGGACGCACATTCCTGTACCTGCACTTTTTAACCAGTTTCTCCGTCTCACCCTTGTTAAACAATTCTTTTCTCCAACCCAGCGCTCTTACCGGTTCTTCAAGTCAAGTGCTACGTATTCCCCTGAAAGGCTAATGCACCGACCATAACTGATCTAGCCCGGCTTCCTGCGCCGACGTCATTGTGCGGCCTTTGGCCAAAATGTTTTAGAGCTTCCTGGCGCTCAAGTGTCAGCAGAAATTTTTTTGCACTGGCGTTGCTTTTGACTGCTGCTGTTGCTGCTTCTGTTGTGGCCCGGCATGGGCCATCACATTCTACCCTCGCGTCCCCCTCATGGATCGCGCCTGTGCTTTGGAGCATATTCTAGCGATTTCGGCCACAACTTCCTGGACGATCTGTTGTCGACGCTTTGCCTGGGCTTGCTGATGCCTGGCCTTGCCTTGACTAAGCTGCGACAGGCAGCAAATCAGGTCCTATCTTATGATTCCATGCTACTGTATTCAAAGGGTGCGCCTTCCTCGCCCCCCTCCACGAAGGAGGGGTCGGCGGCACCACAGGCGCCAGCCCATTCCGGGCGCCGGCCACGCGCCCGTGTCCTTGCCGGAGGCCTTCGGTTGGTAACCGAAGGTTATATACGCTCGCCGCCCCTGCCGCCGACCCTTTTGTTGGACCGCGGGGATACCCCGTGTCGACCTCCGCCCGACCTCAGGTGAAATCCGGTCGACAGATTTATATGTAGTTTATATGTATCTTGCGCAGGATGTTCAAAAACATCGTTTTTTACAGTGTTTCGTGGCCTTCGGCGGCCACGACTTTCGCCTAACAGGGAGCCGGTGGTGTCGGTTATGCGTGCCGCGCGGACAGGCTTAATCGACATTTCGTGGGTGTTGGGCACATAAGTTGCCTAACATATCCCGAACATAGGCCCAAGATAGCCAACATATGCCCAACATAGCCTCCAAGATGGCTCAACATAGGGCCAACATAGGCCAACATGGGGCCAACATACGCCAACATAGGCCCAACCTAGGCCAACATAGGCCAACATAGGCCTAACATAGGCCGACCTAGGCCCAACATAGGCTCCACTTGGGCCCAAGATGTGCCCAACATAGACCACATGGGCTCAACTTGGCCCAACCTAGGGCCAAGATGCGCACAAGATAGCTTAACTTTGCTCAATATAGGCTCCACCAAGTCTCAAAGAGAGAGAGAGAGAGAGGGAGAGACAGAGAGACAGAGAGAGAGAGAGAGAGGACCCAGCCCTGCACATACCCAAACCCAAATAGGCCGGCGCCCGGCTGTCAGGCGTAAGCCTCATAATCTATATCAAAGGCTGTGGATGGGTAGGTGACGGTCACGGGAATGATGGATTGTATAAAACATGTTGAAAAAAGAAAACATTTGCAAACATGTTGTGGCTATTTTCACACATGAGAGTAGGCCTGAACTGTCTGGCTCTCCACTTTTTTGGTTTGTGCAACTTGCTTCCGCCTGCATGGGAGAAGAAAGAACCCTGCTGAACAAATAAGCTAAACAAACCTGCCTTTGCAGAATCCCGGGGCGACTCTGGCGACTCTCCAGCGTCTTCAGCAGAGACATCAGGAGGGTCTTGAGATGTCTCTGGCGACTCTGGCGCATCACGAGTTGTCTCCTTGCGCTCAGTCATGCAGTGGAAACACGAGGCACGAAAACCTGCAGTACTGCAGTACCACCGGGATCAAATTGTCACTCTGCTTTGGTACAACAGCCACAGCATGTCACATGTGCGCCAAATACACCTATGACATGAACGCTACTGGTAGCCAAACATGTGTGCAGTTAACATGAACAGCAGGGTGACACCACACCCAGGGGGAGGATGGGCAATCCAAATCTGGCAGGCTTGTAGACACTGCTATTGGAAATGTGTCACAGATAATTTCAATGGCGATGTACAGTAGATGAAAGACAGTGCAGGAAAAAAGGAAGGAAGTGCTGACAAACCTAATGAATCGTTTCAGGCAGTTTCAGCCCGTGGAGTCCAGGTAACGCTAATTACATTATGTTGTTCACCTTGTTAGTTGGTGCGGCTTGGCGCTTGACAAAACAGAGTTTCCCAAAAAGCTTGGCAGAAAGGACTCGCAGAAACTCAAGATACATGAAGACATTGTACTCAACTAAAGAGAATTGTATACAGTAACTCCACATGCCAATATCATATCTCAAAGAAGGCAACTGTAGGTGGGTGTCTCGCATATTCTTCTTTCATTTGAAAGCCACTGCTTTGGCCTTCTCTCCATTTTTGGACATAGAAGCGAATAGTGCCCCGTCTAGAAAGACCACTGAAGCTGCAAGAACACACTCCCGGAAGAATAGGTCGCAAAAGTGCCTTGCCTTTGGAGTCTTCCCTATTTGCCCTTGTTCAAATTGCTCTTTCAGGTCCTGTCAAGGAGGCGATCTGCAGGCCGTCCTTCTGTCCCCAGTCAAGGCCAAAGAAGGTGACAAACTAAGCAGAACTACTGCATGCTGTTTCCACGTCGATTCTCCTCATAGCTTGCTCTCATGATCTGGAACTGTTCTTTCGCCTCCTGCACAAATGAGTCTGTTGAGCCTTATGCTCTGCAGTGTCTACAGAAAACTGAAATGGTCCTCTGTGCCACCATTCTTGTCTGGATGCATGGAACGCGCTAAGCGTCGATAAGCTGTTTCGAGGTCCTCCAAGCTTCAATTGAATGGTTGATACTTGGAAACTGAAACCTGGCGCAGGTGTGCGGTCCTTCTCTGTGCAATCACCTGGAAGATTGAAGAGTGAAAGGCCACGCTTTCGTCTCTTCTCCTTGCAATGAATAGGATGAGGAAAATGAGACTTCAAATTGACTAAGCGTTAAGCTTGCAAACCCATCAACCCACATGCTTCAGGGTCAAAAACCAACACTGATCAATGAGCGCAGCCAAAACTTACTGGGGACAAACAAGAACATGCTGTTTGGACAAGCTATGAGCAATGGTTGTGGAAGGGCATGAAACATCATGCAAGGTGCTAAGTCAACATCCTTCAGCTGTATTCGGACATGGATCATTGTGGCTTTGTCAGAATCTGTTTTTGTACTGTTCGATCCCATTGTATATTCTGTTCTTCGCTTGCAGCTTGCCCTGTTGACGGCTCGAAGCGGAACATTTGGGAGGTGGCTTGGGCCTCGATGTCATATCATGATGATCCTCCTCATCTTCATCAATTGTCATCGTCGTCGTCATCGTCGTCGTCATCGTTATCAGCAGCAGCAGCAGCATCAGCAGCAGCCTCATCAACATCATAACTCATAACTCTCATCCTTCTTGAATTCATGAGTGGCCATTGCGATCTATGGAGTATTTAAAAAAAAGAAAAGTATTCATATCATATCCAATGACAAGAATGTCTGAGCTTCCCATCCATGACAAAAGGGATTGTTGATCGCTATCTAAGGTAGCCCAACTGAAGACACCGTTCAGCTTGCCTCAAGCTCTGCCTTGCAGTGGGAGAGATGTCTTTGAGCGTCAAAAAACCTGGCACATGCTTTGTACGAGAAAATGACAGTTTCAAGAAACAGCATCTTGAGACGCTCGATGAGATTGTGCGGAGTGAAATAGCCTACAGGTTGCTACACATACAATCAGTACCTACTGTATGTGTTGAGACGACATGCCGCTTTTTGGGGTGTTCGAGGGTGTAAAGCTGATTGCGTTGGTTTTCTGGATGAGGACAACAGGCTTGCCACGTAACACCTTTGTTTGCCACATAACAGGCACTAACCATATGAGCTCATTTCCGAACAAAAGATTCCGGTCCATAAGGAAAAAACAAGAAAGGAAGGATAGACCAAGAGGAAGAAACATTCTTCTTTGTGGCAGTAAGGGGTATTGATCTCTATTGGGAAAAACATCTTGTCCTTCTTTGCACCAGCTGTTCTTGCCTCTCACTCAACTCGTTGACCAAGCCCCGCAAGCTGCGAGCATCCATGGACGAAACCCAAGCCGTGGCCTTACGGAAGGCTGACAATTGTAGAGAAAGTAGAATATCTCGAATTCTGTGCCTTGGCCTCTTCCTGTGCAAGCAATGATGCAACGATGGCCTCAACATGTAGCAGTCAATGATACAGTCGGGTTGAAATTGTCCACCATTGCTGGTATCATACATACTTTCTACATTTCAAAGCTCATGGCAACATACAGTTTAAAGAATGTGTCCTTGCTTGTCAGGTTCTTTTGCACAGGCCTCACCAAATGCACAGCATTTGCCGTCCTGAAAAGAGGTTTGACGAAAGGCTCCCAGTGAGGCTTTCCCTAAGGATCTCCCAGCCTGTTGTGTGATAATTGTGCGAACCCCTCCAGGCGCTTGAGAGTCCTGAGTCAATTCCATGGGGGCACAGGGACGCTGCAGTCTTTTTCGATTGGTTTGATGTGATTCTTGGAGGAGCTCTCACCTGCCTTGGCTACACAAACTTGCAAAGGTGTTTTGTGTGATAGATGTCAAGTTAGGAAAATATCGGCTCCACTCCGTAAGCCGAGCCATCACCCGATAAAGAATTGGCCCAACACTGAAGAGAATTGGGGTGCAGAATAGCGTCATTCAGTCATTCATATAGACATCGAAAACTGGCGCGTTTTGTAGTCAATAAGTATTTATCCCTTTCCTTATTCTTGCCCTTTTCCTTTCTTTGTCCTTTTTCTCTTTCTTTGCCGTTCAGTTTGCCAATCAGAGCTATGACACCCTCTGGACCTTCTGGACGTTCTAGAGGTGGAGATGAATTTGTTCGGGGTTGCCATTGCCCACAGCCCTCTCAAGCCGAAAAACCGCAATGGGTTTTATGAGTTCTGCATTCAGTCTCCCATTCTACTGTGTCCCACCGTCCCACCTCTCGGCAATGCGTTGCCCCGTATTGGTCTATGACATAAATAGAAAAGTGCACATCTCCAGTCCTGCTGTCGCACAATGACTGGCCTGCCCCCTTCGTCCACCTCAAACATTGCATTAATCAACGATTCAGCGACTACCCTGTTGACTGTCCATGCGTTTGTGCAGCAATGGCAATTGCCTCAACAATCTTGGCACGCATGGTGTCGAGGTCAGCGTCTGCCTCAGCGTCTGCCTCAAAAGAAGAACAAATCGAAATACACCATATATATATATACAAAGCACAGAAGTGAACGAAATGTGAATGAAGCGCACTGCAAGTCTGCAAGTGTGTGTGTGTGTGTCACATCCTGTTTCGAAGGATGCACGATAACTCAGACAGACATCATTTCTTCAAAGAACGTCAATGCAGGGGGCCAGGACTTCCTGGCGCGCGTCCTGGCCAACGAAGACCGCGCGCCAGGGAGGTGAAAACGTACCTGCACTAACTTTTTAATATATCGTAAAGGGCTAATGCGTCTGTTCCAACAATTCCTTTCTCCGACCCAGCATTCTTGCAGTTGATTCAAAACAAGGTCTAATCTCTGCACCGGTATTGTATTCACTAGAGTGGACTGCCGTAACTGATTCAGCTCGTGCGAGCATCAAGCTAAGTGTGTTTCGCCACAGGGTCCCACTCCGGGCTGTGGTGTGATCCCCAGCGAGGGGCGCTGCATATGCACATGCCCGTAAAGGGTGACCCTTTCCCAGAACTCTCGTCTTGCTCGTGGACTTCTTTGGCTTCAGTGATTTGCTCGAAAATGTTGATCAGATCATGCGCCGCAGGGCTCACTCAGATCCACAGCAAAGAATGACATGCACTTTCATGCGGCTAAGTACTCATAGACTTCAGGCGGGACTGCTAAGTAATCACCCTTTCAGAGTTTTAACTGCGAGCACTCTGCGCTCATCAGGGTCGCTCCCGCCTCCCACTGTTCCTCGCTTCGAGCTCGACGCCATGAACTACCCGTGGCCTTTTCCTCTCAAACCTGCAGCGCCGACTTCACACTAAGTTCCAATTCCGTTGTGTTCCTCCCTGCTGCTGTTTCTTTCAGCGTGCTCCTGAAGAACATGGAGAACTTTTCCTTTCAGCGTGCTCCTGAAGAACATCAAGATCGCATGGCCCCATCCATCAATCGCACAGCTGGCTCTCTGCGTCAAGCCGCCGCCGTGGATGACATCCACAACCTCATGCACAACCCGCCATCCACCACTCTGATCCCACCTCCACCTTTGCCAACACCATCGCCACCACAGCTTGGCCCTTTCCCACCATGACCCACCCAACATGTAGGACAGTCCCAATTTCTTCCCTTTTGACCACCCATCCCTCAAAGTGCGCCGAATGACGGCTCCTTGTGTGTGTGTGTCACTTCCTGTTTCGAAGGACGCGAACAATGCACGATAACTCAGACGGACATCATTTTTTCAACGAACGTCAATGCAGGGGGCCAGGACTCCCTGGCGCGCGTCCTGGCCAACGAAGACCGCGCGCCAGGGAGGTGAAAACGTACCTGCACTAACTGTTTAATATATCGTAAAGGGCTAATGCGTCTGTTCCAACAATTCCTTTCTCCTACCCAGCATTCTTGCAGTTGATTCAAACCAAGGTCTAATCTCTGCACCGGTATTGTATTCACTAGAGTGGACTGCCGTAACTGATTCAGCTCGTGCGAGCATCAATCTAAGTGTGTATATGTATATATAAGAGGATTTGTGATACAGGCGAATGTTCTTTTCGTTCGATCTGAGGCAAGAACAATCTCGGGAGACTCCGGAGACTCTGCGGGGGACGGTGGCGGGGACTCTGGGGAGGGTCCACTCTGGGGACGGTCCACCGTGCTCTTTGACGATGGATCTTTGCCACACCCTGCGCGAGCAACTGCATGGACTCTGATCCCACCTCCACCTTTGCCAACACCATCGCCACCACAGCTTGGCCCTTTCCCACACCATGACCCACCCAACATGTAGGACAGGTCCCAATTTCTTCCCTTTTGACCACCCATCCCTCAAAGCGCGCCGAATGACGGCTCCTTGTGTGTGTGTGTGTGTCACTTCCTGTTTCGAAGGACGCGAACAATGCACGATAACTCAGACGGACATCATTTTTTCAACGAACGTCAATGCAGGGGGCCAGGACTCCCTGGCGCGCGTCCTGGCCAACGAAGACCGCGCGCCAGGGAGGTGAAAACGTACCTGCACTAACTGTTTAATATATCGTAAAGGGCTAATGCGTCTGTTCCAACAATTCCTTTCTCCTACCCAGCATTCTTGCAGTTGATTCAAATCCAGGTCTAATCTCTGCACCGGTATTATTCACTAGAGTGGACTGCCGTAACTGATTCAGCTCGTGCGAGCATCAATCTAAGTGTGTATATGTATATATAAGAGGATTTGTGATACAGGCGAATGTTCTTTTCGTTCGATCTGAGGCAAGAACAATCTCGGGAGACTCCGGAGACTCTGCGGGGGACGGTGGCGGGGACTCTGGGGACGGTCCACTCTGGGGACGGTCCACCGTGCTCTTTGACGATGGATCTTTGCCACACCCTGCGCGAGCAACTGCATGGACTAGATTGGACTGGTCTATTTAGACTATATACTATTCTTGTGTCTTGGACTTAGCTACCCCTTCCTGTCCCTTGCTACCTTAATAGAACGCTAGCAACAACAAGGCACAAACTACGCAGTTCATTGTGGCACGGACTTTTACAAAGACTGTTGCTTTCAAGAGAGTGGTTTGAGTGGTTTGGTTTGCACCTGGAGACTTGGCTTCGTGGTGTTCTTCCAACCAATGTGCGCGCACATCCTGCAATTTAACCAGCTGAGCCCGGCATGCCCTTCATGTGCACTGCAGCCCTGCATACTACAGTGAGTCCTCGTTGGTTTCAAAAGACCGTCTGCAGCTTGGGCAAATGTGCTTCACAATTCGCCGCACTTCTGTTTCAACATTCTGTCCATGCGCTTTTTGGGCTCTGTGGGCTTCATGGGCTTCATGAGCTCCATGAGCCACGTGGGCTACATGGGCCACATGAGGTACATGGGGCACATCGGCTGCGGTGACCTCCTGGTGCAGGTGGAAAGAGAAAAAGACTACCCACTTCGAAACACAACAGTTAAGTTTCCCCAAAAAACTAGGAACCAAATCGACAGGGCGGCGGGGGAAGCTTCCTTGAAGAAGCGCGAGCTATCCTGCGTCCTGTTCCCAGTAGCTTAAGTAAGCTACTAGCAACTCGCTAGCGACTTCTAGTGGCCTACCCCCCCGGGGGCTACAAAAATATGCAAATGCTTCGAAACACAACACACAAATGTTTGCCATACTCTCAGACTCCTCAGGCTTTCGATGTGATGCTGTTGCAGGCGCAACAGGCCGCGCTGACGACGTTAAAGTCGGTGGAGCACACGCCACACCTGTTGCTTCACAATCTCAAGAAGGGGTTACAAAGAGGAAGAAACTCGATTGAGAATGATTTGAGGCTAGTTGTGATGCATCCATTGAATAAAGTACAAGCTTGATGCATCATTGCAACTCATTTAAGACAAACATGTCACAAGGACGAGCACCTGCTGGCAACAACTGACATATAATATATCATTGCAGTTATTACAAAATTACAAATGATAGGATGGTGAACAGGCTCAAATCACAGAAACAAACTCCGCATATTAGTGAAAAGAAACAATGCCATGAGTTGCAAATGCGCTATTAAAATTTAGGGATAGTTTGGAACAACATAGTCTCAATAACAAGCAGGCTGAGAAATATGTAAGGAAACCCTGTATGCCCCTGCCCAACACGAAGAGGCATGGTTTCGATCACCCAGAAGAAATCCATGAGAAAATAGGTTGCGATTGTGGCCTTGATATTGGCTCAAAGTGATTGTAAGGATCTGGAAGGTAGTTTCTACAGGGTTTCTGAGATTGGTGAGCACATCATGAGCGCATGCCAGGCACAGGCATATTTGGAGCAACAACCTCCATCTGCTCTTGGGGGAGGAGTTGCACACACATACATGGCAAATCGTTAACACGTGGCAAAGAAAATCGCATTCACATATGAACAGTTCGACGCGCCTCGATAGCTTCCAGCCTCCTGTCCTGATGTCCAACAAAGCAACAAAGCCGTCTCATGACGTCTCACTTTTATGCGTTGTTTGTCCAAAGTGCCAAAGTGCCTTCTGTGTTTGCATCAAAAGTCAGTTCTTGGTATGGGAATCTCAGGGTGCCACTCTTGACAAACACTCTTGACCCTGTATCTATCCCGGCTTCACGCGGAGGGCCATGCCTGGGGTCAGCTGTGTCAATGCCTTGCACGTGCCTTTGCATTGTTAAAACCACGTTTTGCAATGGACATAAACCCCTAGCCAAATCAGTCAAGTCACACGCTGCGCTGAACGGAAAGAAAGGGGCTTTGCTGAAATGCAAGCGTCGGCCTCCGGCGATTTCAACACCCGCTCAACCCAAATCCAAAAGAACTGCTCTGATTTCACGTACCTTGCACAAATGCGCGTGATTTTGCGTATATTGTTGTGTGTGTTGTCCAAATGACCACGTATGTGTGCGCGTGTGTAATGGAAGTCCGTCTGTAGGTTGGCACCGTTTTGGCAGCACGCTTATCAATCTCACTGCACTTGCAAACTCAGTGGAAAGCCTGTGATTGAAACTCAATCTGTCGACTGTCGGTTCTGCATGGCATCTCCTGTTTAAGGGCGAAGAAAGCAAGGGCCCACCACTGGTATGGGGAAGATCTTGGAGCTGGCCCAGCTGGAGGCCCTGTAGGCCTACACTAGGGGTATATATGTTGCATCAGGGCGTATGTTGGCTCAGCTGATGCTTTACATCGGTTTATGTGAGGTTCGAAAATGCAAACAATGCAAGAATGCTGGTGATGCTTTGAGAAGTGAGTGGCTTCACAAGCATTTCAACGACTTGCATGCAAGCATGTCTGAACCTGTCCGTGAGTTTGCTGAAGCGCTAGGTGTGTATGTGTGTGTGCGTATGTGTGTGTGCGCGTGTGTTCCATCAGTCCTTGGAAAGTGCGCAGAGTAATTGTGTCAGGGGAAAGCTTTAAAGAGCTTGAATCAAAATGATCTGAGAATTAGACTTGTCTTGGGGATGAGTGCAGCTTCCAAGCTTTCAGTACTAAAATGAAGGTATGAAAATAATCCTTGCTGTGGTGTGTGTGTGTCCACCCCTGGACAAAGGGTTCTCAACCAACTTCGGCAGGGGGACTGTCTACCCCACAGAAGTGACAGTCCAACGAAGAGGCTTCTGTGGCGGTACTGATATCAGTTCCGGACGCGGAACTGACGTACCTGCTTTCAACACATTGACTCCACTGGTCCACCCTGCCGCTGTTCGTTGTTTTCATGGTCCTTCTTCATGCTACCTTCCCCACAAACAGGTTTTTCCACTGCACTTCTTAGCCGACCGTGAGTTGCAGCCAGCCGCCGACTGCAGACTTGCACCTGTGGAAACATTTTTAAACAATACTGTTTGGACCGACTCATGCGCCTTGCCGTTCCCTCACCATTTTCCCAACGTGGTAACTGAGTCACTGAAAACCAATGTCAGAGTGTGTTTCGCTCAGCCGTCCCACTCGGGTGCTGAGTGTGATCCCCGTCACAGGGGCGCCGTTTTTGCATAGGAAATCATCCACCCCAACTTGCCACCTACCACTGGATTTCCACTGGAAGTCATTGACACATCCATAGAATCAACTGATGCATTGGCCGCCGGGCCCAAAAACGGGTATATCGACAGCCGCCGGGCTATAAAACGGTGCGGTGCTCAACCCCCAATGAGGCAGGTTCCCCAACCACCCCCCCGCTGAGTTCTACTCCCTACCTATTTAGGGCAACATAGGGAAATGGTACTCGACACACTTGTGTGTCGGTGCCTTCCCTGTGTTGTTCCTTTTCTAGTCTTTCCTACCCGGGCGGTCTAAGACTAAAGTCCCGCTCCCTAGCTATTGCGCGCAATTCATTTCTGCTAAGTAGTCAGTAATTCTAGAGGGCTAAGTATTCATACACACACACGGACACACACATGTACATACACTTCCCTGCCCCCCGCTTTTCTTCTTACGCCTTCGGTCGTTTCTTGGGCTTTCTCTCAGGCTTTTTAGGTTGTTCTTGAGGCTCGTTTCCCTACCCCAGTCAAGGGCTAAGTAGTCATTTTTCCTACACCTATCTTTCTTTCTTCCCCTCTTAGCGCTGCTCTTTCTGTCTTTCTTTCCTTTTGTTTCTAAGGCTTTTTAGGTGACTATTTAGGTTTTTCACATGCGCGCCGCGAAGCGGCACCGTATGTGTGCCACCGTTCTTTGACAAAGCGCCGAAGCCGGCGATTTGTGTGTGTCCACCCCTGGACAAAGGGTTCTCAACCAACTTCGGCAGGGGGACTGTCTACCCCACAGAAGTGACAATCCAACGAAGAGGCTTCTGTGGCGGTACTGATATCAGTTCCGGACGCGGAACTGACGTACCTGCTTTCAACACATTGACTCCACTGGTCCACCCTGCCGCTGTTCGTTGTTTTCATGGTCCTTCTTCATGCTACCTTCCCCACAAACAGGTTTTTCCACTGCACTTCTTAGCCGACCGTGAGTTGCAGCCAGCCGCCGACTGCAGACTTGCACCTGTGGAAACATTTTTAAACAATACTGTTTGGACCGACTCATGCGCCTTGCCGTTCCCTCACCATTTTCCCAACGTGGTAACTGAGTCACTGAAAACCAATGTCAGAGTGTGTATGTGTGTGTGTGCGCGTGTGTTCCATCAGTCCTTGGAAAGTGCGCAGAGTAATTGTGTCAGGGGAAAGCTTTAAAGAGCTTGAATCAAAATGATCTGAGAATTAGACTTGTCTTGGGGATGAGTGCAGCTTCCAAGCTTTCAGTACTAAAATGAAGGTATGAAAATAATCCTTGCTTTGGTGAACAAGGCGGATTGTTGCCAGTGCACGCCACCCGCATTCAGGACGCAATTCATGTTCTGGAACGCCCTTTGTTGAAAAGCTGGTCCTTGTGATAAGGGAACTTGAGAGGAGGGAGACACGAAAGGTAGGACAGCGGGAAGAGAGGAGAACGCGAGAGGCAGGAACAAAAATGCAATGTTCGACATGGTGATTTATCCCCTCGGAGGCGACCTTTCGTAAATATATGTTCATATGCACTCTAAATGTTCAAAGCTCAGATCATCGGTGAGCATTGAATCGGAACGTCATAGGATTTGAACTATCCTGAAACCATAAGAGGCTCACGAAGACGCTCCCCAGGAGAGAATTGACGCGCTTCACAAAACAAACTCTAGGTATGTATCCCCTCGGGGAACACCTTTCGTGATTAGAATTTCATATTCACTCTTTCTAAATGTTCAAGAGGGTTTCAACTATCCTGAAATCATGAGAGGCTCACGAAGACGTTCTCCAGGAGAGAATTGATTTTAGAGGGGGGGGGGGGGGGGGGGGGAAGGACGGAGGGGGGGGGGGGGGGGGGGGGGGGGGGTGAAAGAGTGACTAGGGCGTACACGGTAGAGGTGCAGACCGCTAGTGTCTTTTATGCGCAGAGTCTTATCCTCTTGCTCTTTGAGCCTTGAAGCAGTCAAGCATGGACACACTATATCAGCTGTTGGAGTGGAACCCTGTACAGGTAGGCTCTACTTTTCAGCAGGCACAAGATTCATGTCCACTTCTAGCTGATTGCGTATGTCGCATACTCTTTTTCTACTGCAAGGCTAAAACAGTCCAGCTAGCTCTGACAACTTAAAAGAAAACTACGGTGCCATGTACTTACCTAATCCAGTGTGTTTCACACTTCAGAGAAGGTAATCTCATAGCTACTAAATACAGTGAGGGAGCAATAGCTGAATCACCTCAAGTACAAAATCAAATCGATAATGTACCTCGGCTGGAGACTGTACTTTTCGCAGGCGAAGATACCATGTACCGGCGCTCACTAGCTCTTTATGGCCTGAGCTAAATCAAACTAAAAGGGAAAGCGGCTTTTTCTCTACAGAGACCTATAAAAGAATCAAACGACACTCGCGTAACAAAGAACTAAAAATTCAAGACCGCGCAATGCAATGAATTAAGATGCCTTGCAAAATGCAAGGAGCGTACGGTCCGAGGAATAATCTTCTCGTGACGTGGTCTCGACCGCTTTCATTCACAGACAAAATAAACTGCATCAAAAGGACTCTCTTTCACATTCACATCAAAAACACAAGAAGGAGATACCGGCAAATGTATGTACAAAACTTGCACTACAAATGCAGACTTATGAAATGACTTAATCATCAACCATGAATGGTTGTCCATTAGAGGTCATCTCAGAAAAAGCGGCTGTGATAGATATCATCAGTTATGCAAAACTGTCCATACCTATCTGCATGCTAAAGCGTATAAACCTGGAATGCAGGAGTATCTTCTTTGATAAAAAGTTTCTCCTCATTGCAAACCAGAATTTATTAAAACTTCAGCCTGGCAACTTAAAGTCAAGCCTGGAAGCAAAGTATCAACTGTAACCAGAAGTATCTTCACTTCCTAGCCATCATTTAAAATTCAGCCTTCGCTCAGGAATTATGCCGCTGCAAACGATGAAGTTGCTTGATCAGAAGTTGGCGGCCTTCCTTTCCTTTTATTCTGCTTTTGTCTCTCCTTCCTCCGCAAGTTCGCCTCATGAAGAGTTGGTCCCATGCGATACTGTTTTCTGTCTCCAGATGAAAAGGAAGCTGGTCTGAGTGAAATAAACATTGGACCATGACTGTCCTCGTCAGTGGGCCTTGAGCACATAACCTCCGTGTCAATCATAGCAAAGTTCTCTGAAAAATTACAGATGAACTCCTTCGTACTCACTGTGGAATTTTCATATTCCTCTTCACTCATTGAATGACCCCATTCAACAATGGTAGACAAACATGTATCGCCAAGCTTTGATCCTTGGTATTCTTCTTTTTCAACAGTAGAATATTCTTCCCAGAGTTTGTCAAAGTAATCTTCACAATTCTTGAGGACCTGTGAAGTTGAACTGTAAAATGTTCTGGGAATAGGTGCTTTGATACCCGGATCTGCTTTGACACGAGCTTCTGAAAACCTGCGGATCCAATGCTGCATGGTGCTGTAATAGTAGTTAGCCATTGGCTGCCTTTTGTAACCAGACATTCTGTAGGCCAAACTATTTGCATCACCAGAAATGATGTCCACCTCATAGACAAAACACTCGTAAAGCATCAATGCTGTCTGTTCTCCTGTCAGTAGGTGGGCATCCACAGCACGGTGTGTATCAACATGATAATTACAGACTCTGATGGTATGCATGTTCGCTCGAGTAAGTGGAACACGCTTGTCCTCAGGACCATAGTCATCAAATTCAAAGTCTGCATCCCTGAAATCTTGACGAGGCCTTGTTTCTCCAAAACAAATCTCGTAGATAGCCCAAGTTACATCACGCTGTTCACAGTGACCAAGTTCTTGATCATGTCCAGCAATGATCTTGACATATCCACCTGGTGCCAATCTGGCCATCACTGCAAGATTCTCCCAATCATTGAAACAAACTGTCCAATTCTTTTGCTCAATAAATTCCTTGGCTGGAACAAGAAGATGAGCTTCCTGGAGAATCACGACATGTGCACGTAAAAAGAAGAGCATGTTGAAGAAAAGGTTGTTCTCAAATTGCTCATTCTGAAGTGACATGGCGCTCTGTTTGCGTGGCCTCATTGCACTATCAAGTCCTTGGAGAAACCTTGGTGTGGTGTACTTCTGACCACGAACCATGTTGCCATAGTTCCAGGATAAAAATGTCAAGGACTCTGAGCTGGCCAATAAATTAGTTCCATATGGTTCTTCTATTCTTCCCTTGAGGAACCTTCTGCGCAGCTCTTCATAGAAGGTGACAAAGTCCCAACTGGGTCCCTTGGGACCATATGATTCCAGTTCCTTCTTGAGTTCCTTTTTCGTATCCTCCAATTCTTCTCGAGCATGACCTGCCCTTTCAAGGGCCTTTGGATCGACCTGATACCTGCCATCCAAATAAATGATGCAGTCATCATTGATGAAGAATCTCTTCAAATCATGCTCTGGTTCATGTTCATAACAATCAGGTGGAGGTACTGGACAGATATTGCGAATGGATCGAACAAAATCATTCTCGTTGATCCTTGACTGATAATGAGGATGGGAAATCTCACCTTTTCTGAAACAAACATGATTCAGCAATCTTGCATGAGTTTCCCTGAAGCATAGTTGATAAAAGCCAATACCTGGATCTCCTGTAAGCTCTCCAAGCAACTTTAAAGGTGAAGTGTGCAACTCATAGGTATTGTCAACTTTTGTTGTATCCTTTTCAACAACTACTTCAGATGGAAAAGATTCTTGGATTTCAGCCTCCAATTTCTTCTCTCCATCATCCTCTCTGACCTCCTTTATCTTCTCCACCGCCTCTTTCTTCTCTTCCATGGTTGCATCACCCTGAACTTCTTCATGAAAATGAGGATCAGGAATCTTATTCAGGCGGCTTTTCTTAGATTTCCGCTGACCTGAAGTATCATCAAGGTTAGCATCCATCTCACCTGATGGTAAGTGCGATGCAGTCGAGTCCTCACCTATCTCTCTTGACAGAAAGTGTGGTGTTGACTCTTCCTTGGCTTCCTCCTGGTCCACTTCCATCTTTAGTTCCTCTGAAGGAAAAACACCTGCATCTTCATCAAATATTTCTTCTTCCTTTCCAGGTTCAACTGCAGGATCTTCTTCAGGAACTTCCTCTTCCATATTCTCATCTTCTAGAAGTGTTCTACTTCCAGTATAGACTTCACCAGTGATAGTGGAGACTCTTGTATAAGGAGGAACTTCTTCACCTGCTTCAAAAGCTTGTTCTGCAACATCCTTGGTGAGCAAGTCCTCTACAAGATTTTCTCCCTCGGTTCTTGGAAGAGGTCCTGAGGTCTCATAAAAATCTGTCCTCTCTGAACTGAACGCTTCTGTCGCCTTCTCATTGTCCTTTTGATCCCTGAACAGGTGAGTAATCTTCACAGCTTCTCCCTGTAGCACCTGATCACCTCCTCTATACTTGTTGACAATGGAGCGCCATACTGGAACATCATCATCATCAAAATCAAGCTCCATATCATCTGCCAACAGGTATGAGATGTTTTGAGCTGCCTGTTCTTCTTCTTCATCACGTTCCTTGGCAAGCTCCTCATCCTTCTGGATCTTGAAGATACCCTTCAGGATGTCTTGTAGTACCTTTAAGTTCAGCTTCGATGATGGCTCATACGTCCCTGAACTTACAGGCTCAACTACAACACGAGAGCAAGAAATCGCCTCCAAAAACTTGGAATTGTATTGGCGTTCAAACTCTTCCTTCTTGATCATCTCATACAAGGGATCAGAAACTGCAACACGCGCCTGAACATACTCACGAAGTTGATAGCATGCATGTTGCACAAATCTACTGTTGGAGTTGTGAAGAAAACTCTCTAAATGATTCCTGTCACGGTCAATCAAATACCACACAATCCTTGCAGAAAAACGGAATTTCTTGAAGTTCATAGCAAAATGTGTATGATACTTCTCTGGATTCCTTTCTGCTTGTAAGGCGGCCTCTGAAGTCTTGTAAGCTGGGAGATTTGTGTCTGGATCCAAAATCATAAACTCTTCCCACAAGATCGAGTGGTCAAGAACCCACTTGGGAAGCACCTTGATGAAAAAGTCACAAACAAGTTCTGACACAAGGTGCATGACACGACCAATCTCTTCCTCCTGCTTGAAGCGATAGTGCAGTTTGGCAAATAAAGGATTGTTGAATGCTTCCTCCACTGCATTGCCAAAATTATCCCACTGAGGTTCTGGAATACCAAAGTTCCAACCCAGCAATTTGGGATCTCTACACATATCCAAGAAGCTTGAAAGCTCTACAGAAGCAATGCCATGGTCTGTCAGAATTTCAGCCCAGCGGCGTCCATTCTCCCAAGCACGGATGAAGAAAAACTGTTGGTATCCAGTTTGTGCCAACTCCATCCACTGAGAAATTCCGGGTTCAAAACTCGGTGCATACGTCTTGGGGTCTTCCTCTGTTCCATAAACACTTGGACGTAGCAACTTGTATCTTCTACAAAAATATTCTCTCTGGTGCCTTGTCAACCTGTCCCAATCCCTCACGAGGATCACGTCTTCTCCAGTGCTCTGGAGTACACGTGTCCCTACACGATCATGGAGTGATACCATGCCAATGTCATATACCATCCATGGGTTGAGAACCAGGTTGTTGACATTCTGAATGAACCATGTCATCTCACGCTCAGCAACATGAGCAGAGTCATCTTCTTCATCTTGTTGAGGTTCTCCAGAAGTCCTGGCTGTTGAGCTCTTCGAAGTGATGTCCGTCCAAATGTGATCAAAACGAAGCACTTCCTCATCAGCCTTCACCAGTTTTGCCTGATCCTTGCTCAAAACTAATGGGTGAACCATAAACAAGGACCTTGAGGTAACACCATCTCCATCGACAATCAACTTTGGAGTACTATAGCCTAAGATACTCCAAGGATCACGATCATCGATTTCCTTAGGTGCAATCAAAGACCATCCTTGAAGATAATGGCCTTCTGACATCGACTGACGTGACCTCAATCGTGACCGATTGTACTCACGTTCAGGATGATTCTCATATTGGACAAAACGGGCGATAGCACCTAAATCCAAATTGTCCAACCACAAAAGCATATGCCTCTTAACTTGTTTTGTCTCAGGCTCCTCGGCATGAATCCTCCTGAGAAGTTCTCTGGCATATGGCTTGTCAATAGATAATCTGGTGAACAAAGCTCGCACTCTCTCTTGTTGCACCTTCTCACTATTGATGAGCTCCATCATCTCCTCTGCGGACTTAGGATTTCTCAACTCCTTAGCTGGCTCTGGAGCATCTCGTGGTTGTGGTTCATCCACACTAATGTCCAAGTATTCGGGCTCCACATCACAATGTGCAAGCACCACTCCATTGTTGCTGAAGTACAGAGGACGTCCAGCCCGAAGCCAAAGAATCACATTAAGCTTCACATACAAAGGCTGTCCATAATCTCTTGGAACCACTGTACCTGGGCCTAAAGGAATGTAAAGCGAAGTTTGTGGATTGCTGTACATAAAATGAACATAATCTCTTCCTTCACCTCTATTCCTTCTATTCCAACTTTGAGGGTCTCTCATCAAACCATACCTCTCAATGCTGGCCCAGTTCTCCCTTCTGGTAACATGAAAAACATGTCCCAAACATCTTGCCTCAATAGAAGTCAATCTATGATTCAACTTCTCTGGACTGATGTTTTGCATGAGTCCTGTATGCCCTTGGTTCACTCCCAAACGCATGGAGAAGGGCATATCGTATTGATTGCCTGTGTTGTACCAAACATTCTTGTCCAAGCGAATCACCAAATGAAATCTTTGCTTCTCATCGCTATGCAATATAGCAAAGAAAGTATTAGGATAAATACGAAAAGGCGATGGCATTCGAGCAGTTCCCTCTGTGATCAGAGGCATAAGCTCTATCATTGCCCTACTGTCCATCAACCTATCGAGAGAACGATCATGTCGTAGCATATAGTTGAGCCCCGTGGCTATCTTCCCATAATCGTTTTGCCTCCACGCGACTCTTGTTGCCACGAACTGCCTACTTCTCTCATATTCATCCTCTTCCTCTTGGGTGACATAGCCAAGAGCGTATCTGGCAATCTCTGCGAACCACCGTACTCGAAAATTGAACTTAGTATGGTTCTCAGGTGCCAAACACATTGCAAGAATGTCGGTTAAGATCAATTCATCCTGCTCTGAGTTCCTATGGAACTCAACTGGCGTACGTGGGCGTCTCAAACGGTTTGCCCAGTTCTGAGGTTGTCCCCGAGGAACCTTTTGTGACCAGTTTCGAGCATACTCAAAGATGTTGACCATATTGGACGCTCCCTGACCGGTCATCTCTGTTGATACAAAGTACACCGGTCAGAGGCCAGTGTCCTAAGTTGTAGAAATGACAGGTAGTCAACGATGCAAGGCAATAGTCTTCGAAAGAAAAGTGCTGATCTTGCCAAGCTAATTTGAGCCGCAGGCACAAATTCATGAAAGAAATTCAAATTTCTCTCAAACAAAAACACATGCATTGAATTCTCTCCTCTCACTCTCAGTGCAAAGAATCTCCAAGATAAAACACATCATGTGAAAAGTCAACATGTGTGCATACTGTAGGAAGCCATCCACGCAAATATGCCTTGTGTTCAATAAGAGATCTAAAAGGTGGATGTGCATCAACTTCCTTTAAACAACCGCTGCGTACTGCATCTATCAAAGCTTGTGGACTAGCAGACTTCTTAGTAAGACAGTCAGCGAGACACCACTGAGTGCGTATATGTGACAAGTCAGCAATTGCACCAGAGCATGCTTCCTTCCTAAGCATTTGGATCATATGAATAGTCTCCTGTTGCTCAGGAACATGAGTAGTACTAGCTGTAGTCACAAGATTGTTAGCATCAGTGCGCATGTGAATGTCAGTAGAGTAGCCTGTAATGTCCTTGATCAAGCCTCTAAGCATTTGGCAAGCGCCATAACACTTCATGAATGCATACAACTCTGCAACAGTTGTGGACAGGGTTGTTCTCTTGATCTTGGAAGATTCAAAGAAAATAAGTGAGCCTTTAGTGTTCTTCTGTTTTGCCTTCCTTTGCTCACCCATAAAAATAACCATCGCACGTTGAGAGGATTTGTCACTGTTGTTCCTGAATGCGGCATCTGGCATAGCAATTAACCGTGGACTACCTTCCAGTGGCCAAAAACGTAACTCCATAGGGTCAGTCACGATTTGTTTGCACAGCTTGTTCAGGGCCTTGCAATCACCTATTGTAGGTCCTGCTGATGCTGATGCTGACCTCGAGAATTGGTAGCATGCTTGGAATTGTGTTCTGGATTGTAACCAGTTTATGCTGCCAAGAAGTGATCTGAAGGCTGTGTGCATGTCTTTGTCACACTTTTCCTCATCCTTCAAACCTTTTGGAATGATAATCTCAGTCAATTCCTGAACACAAAGGGATTGTTCTACTGAGATGTACTCCTTCTTCTTGGTCTTCTCTTGCATCTTCCAAGCAACACGTTGTCCAGTAAACATCAGGTCATTAGTGTCCTCATGTCCAATCTTAAACTGTGACTTCACAATATCCTTGAACTGTTTCAAAAAGATATCATTACCTGTCACAAAAAGATCATCAACATGTAAACAACACATACCAATGGGTGACCTATTCTTAGAATTACTGCCATGCACAGGGTCCATAAAATGCTCAAGCAACTCTTCCACAACTTCAGGTGTAAGCTGAGGCGTTTGTGTCACAGTATACGTATGTTCTGCAGGAAGAAAAAGACTGACAAGCGTTTCAGCTTCTTCCTCTAACGTCACTGCATTCTTCTCGTTTCTGATATCCTTGTTTGTCTCGAGAAGCCACCAAACACCCTTACGCTTAACTATTGAAGTCCGAAAACAAAAACGCGAACGCGAATACGTAGGTTCGGGAGTACGAAGAGCTTTAGCGCGATAAGCGACTTGAGCATGGCCATTTGCATATTGATGCCAACCTGCCTTGTGCTCTACAGAGTCAAGGAAGTTCTGGAGTTCCTGATCTACCACAGGAGTCCATTTTCCATCCTCTGCCTTAAGCAGGCTACGCGTCACCGTCTTCTCCGACCTATTTCCGTAACACACCGAAAACAGACGTTCTTCACAGAGAAAAGACCTACGAACTTCCTCCGCTGTGTCGTGGAATTCGTTTGGCGGCGCACCTGCTACGTAGAAGGATACCGGTTCCGGTTCGGCTGGCATCTCCTCTGATGAGTAGTTCACAGCCTTAGGAACCCTCAAACATCCGGAGTAGCAAACGTACGTGCACCGATCGGCTCGAGTCGGAACTAATCCGAGTGAGTGCAAAAACTTGTCGAGTCGATTCCACCAGCGACGAGGCGCATCACTCAATCCGTACACTGAACGGGTGCACAATCCGACAAGATACGGAGGCAATCCGATGTCGGTCGGAAGTTGAACGTGAATAACGCGTCGCTCGAGGTCGTAAAGTTCCCCCTGAAGAAAGGCAGTTTTCAAATCGATGTGTAACAGGTCCCAGAAAGAAGAGGCTGCATGCTGACATGCTACGCGAAAACCATACCTGGTCGCGGTTGGCGAGTCCGTTTGGAGGTCCCATTTCTGGGCATCTTGGAAGCCTCGACAGACCCATCTGGCCTTAAACTTCTTAAAGTTACCATCTTTGTCAATCTTGATGGTCAGGACCCATCGACCAGTAACATAGTTATCGATCTTATGCTTTCTTCGGTCTCGATACTTCATCGCAGTAAAGTCTAAAAAGCTGCGAAACTCCTCTAGTTTAGCTTGCTTGATCTCCTTCGCATACTTCCGTAGCACTTCCGGAGTGATCACACTCTCTGCCTTTGGCGTCTTCTTAGCCATTGTCTTCGCAAGATACTGGCAGAACTGTGAAAAACCTTTCGGATCATACGAGTTAAAACTCGGAGGAGCTTGGTTCGGACCTATGACACAAAAATCCAT
>CAXAMN010006469.1:32390-65024 GCA_963970005.1 Durusdinium trenchii | reverse complement strand
TTGAGCCTTGAAGCAGTCAAGCATGGACACACTATATCAGCTGTTGGAGTGGAACCCTGTACAGGTAGGCTCTACTTTTCAGCAGGCACAAGATTCATGTCCACTTCTAGCTGATTGCGTATGTCGCATACTCTTTTTCTACTGCAAGGCTAAAACAGTCCAGCTAGCTCTGACAACTTAAAAGAAAACTACGGTGCCATGTACTTACCTAATCCAGTGTGTTTCACACTTCAGAGAAGGTAATCTCATAGCTACTAAATACAGTGAGGGAGCAATAGCTGACTCACCTCAAGTACAAAATCAAATCGATAATGTACCTCGGCTGGAGACTGTACTTTTCGCAGGCGAAGATACCATGTACCGGCGCTCACTAGCTCTTTATGGCCTGAGCTAAATCAAACTAAAAGGGAAAGCGGCTTTTTCTCTACAGAGACCTATAAAAGAATCAAACGACACTCGCGTAACAAAGAACTAAAAATTCAAGACCGCGCAATGCAATGAATTAAGATGCCTTGCAAAATGCAAGGAGCGTACGGTCCGAGGAATAATCTTCTCGTGACGTGGTCTCGACCGCTTTCATTCACAGACAAAATAAACTGCATCAAAAGGACTCTCTTTCACATTCACATCAAAAACACAAGAAGGAGATACCGGCAAATGTATGTACAAAACTTGCACTACAAATGCAGACTTATGAAATGACTTAATCATCAACCATGAATGGTTGTCCATTAGAGGTCATCTCAGAAAAAGCGGCTGTGATAGATATCATCAGTTATGCAAAACTGTCCATACCTATCTGCATGCTAAAGCGTATAAACCTGGAATGCAGGAGTATCTTCTTTGATAAAAAGTTTCTCCTCATTGCAAACCAGAATTTATTAAAACTTCAGCCTGGCAACTTAAAGTCAAGCCTGGAAGCAAAGTATCAACTGTAACCAGAAGTATCTTCACTTCCTAGCCATCATTTAAAATTCAGCCTTCGCTCAGGAATTATGCCGCTGCAAACGATGAAGTTGCTTGATCAGAAGTTGGCGGCCTTCCTTTCCTTTTATTCTGCTTTTGTCTCTCCTTCCTCCGCAAGTTCGCCTCATGAAGAGTTGGTCCCATGCGATACTGTTTTCTGTCTCCAGATGAAAAGGAAGCTGGTCTGAGTGAAATAAACATTGGACCATGACTGTCCTCGTCAGTGGGCCTTGAGCACATAACCTCCGTGTCAATCATAGCAAAGTTCTCTGAAAAATTACAGATGAACTCCTTCGTACTCACTGTGGAATTTTCATATTCCTCTTCACTCATTGAATGACCCCATTCAACAATGGTAGACAAACATGTATCGCCAAGCTTTGATCCTTGGTATTCTTCTTTTTCAACAGTAGAATATTCTTCCCAGAGTTTGTCAAAGTAATCTTCACAATTCTTGAGGACCTGTGAAGTTGAACTGTAAAATGTTCTGGGAATAGGTGCTTTGATACCAGGATCTGCTTTTACACGAGCTTCTGAAAACCTGCGGATCCAATGCTGCATGGTGCTGTAATAGTAGTTAGCCATTGGCTGCCTTTTGTACCCAGACATTCTGTAGGCCAAACTATTTGCATCACCAGAAATGATGTCCACCTCATAGACAAAACACTCGTAAAGCATCAATGCTGTCTGTTCTCCTGTCAGTAGGTGGGCATCCACAGCACGGTGTGTATCAACATGATAATTACAGACTCTGATGGTATGCATGTTCGCTCGAGTAAGTGGAACACGCTTGTCCTCAGGACCATAGTCATCAAATTCAAAGTCTGCATCCCTGAAATCTTGACGAGGCCTTGTTTCTCCAAAACAAATCTCGTAGATAGCCCAAGTTACATCACGCTGTTCACAGTGACCAAGTTCTTGATCATGTCCAGCAATGATCTTGACATATCCACCTGGTGCCAATCTGGCCATCACTGCAAGATTCTCCCAATCATTGAAACAAACTGTCCAATTCTTTTGCTCAATAAATTCCTTGGCTGGAACAAGAAGATGAGCTTCCTGGAGAATCACGACATGTGCACGTAAAAAGAAGAGCATGTTGAAGAAAAGGTTGTTCTCAAATTGCTCATTCTGAAGTGACATGGCGCTCTGTTTGCGTGGCCTCATTGCACTATCAAGTCCTTGGAGAAACCTTGGTGTGGTGTACTTCTGACCACGAACCATGTTGCCATAGTTCCAGGATAAAAATGTCAAGGACTCTGAGCTGGCCAATAAATTAGTTCCATATGGTTCTTCTATTCTTCCCTTGAGGAACCTTCTGCGCAGCTCTTCATAGAAGGTGACAAAGTCCCAACTGGGTCCCTTGGGACCATATGATTCCAGTTCCTTCTTGAGTTCCTTTTTCGTATCCTCCAATTCTTCTCGAGCATGACCTGCCCTTTCAAGGGCCTTTGGATCGACCTGATACCTGCCATCCAAATAAATGATGCAGTCATCATTGATGAAGAATCTCTTCAAATCATGCTCTGGTTCATGTTCATAACAATCAGGTGGAGGTACTGGACAGATATTGCGAATGGATCGAACAAAATCATTCTCGTTGATCCTTGACTGATAATGAGGATGGGAAATCTCACCTTTTCTGAAACAAACATGATTCAGCAATCTTGCATGAGTTTCCCTGAAGCATAGTTGATAAAAGCCAATACCTGGATCTCCTGTAAGCTCTCCAAGCAACTTTAAAGGTGAAGTGTGCAACTCATAGGTATTGTCAACTTTTGTTGTATCCTTTTCAACAACTACTTCAGATGGAAAAGATTCTTGGATTTCAGCCTCCAATTTCTTCTCTCCATCATCCTCTCTGACCTCCTTTATCTTCTCCACCGCCTCTTTCTTCTCTTCCATGGTTGCATCACCCTGAACTTCTTCATGAAAATGAGGATCAGGAATCTTATTCAGGCGGCTTTTCTTAGATTTCCGCTGACCTGAAGTATCATCAAGGTTAGCATCCATCTCACCTGATGGTAAGTGCGATGCAGTCGAGTCCTCACCTATCTCTCTTGACAGAAAGTGTGGTGTTGACTCTTCCTTGGCTTCCTCCTGGTCCACTTCCATCTTTAGTTCCTCTGAAGGAAAAACACCTGCATCTTCATCAAATATTTCTTCTTCCTTTCCAGGTTCAACTGCAGGATCTTCTTCAGGAACTTCCTCTTCCATATTCTCATCTTCTAGAAGTGTTCTACTTCCAGTATAGACTTCACCAGTGATAGTGGAGACTCTTGTATAAGGAGGAACTTCTTCACCTGCTTCAAAAGCTTGTTCTGCAACATCCTTGGTGAGCAAGTCCTCTACAAGATTTTCTCCCTCGGTTCTTGGAAGAGGTCCTGAGGTCTCATAAAAATCTGTCCTCTCTGAACTGAACGCTTCTGTCGCCTTCTCATTGTCCTTTTGATCCCTGAACAGGTGAGTAATCTTCACAGCTTCTCCCTGTAGCACCTGATCACCTCCTCTATACTTGTTGACAATGGAGCGCCATACTGGAACATCATCATCATCAAAATCAAGCTCCATATCATCTGCCAACAGGTATGAGATGTTTTGAGCTGCCTGTTCTTCTTCTTCATCACGTTCCTTGGCAAGCTCCTCATCCTTCTGGATCTTGAAGATACCCTTCAGGATGTCTTGTAGTACCTTTAAGTTCAGCTTCGATGATGGCTCATACGTCCCTGAACTTACAGGCTCAACTACAACACGAGAGCAAGAAATCGCCTCCAAAAACTTGGAATTGTATTGGCGTTCAAACTCTTCCTTCTTGATCATCTCATACAAGGGATCAGAAACTGCAACACGCGCCTGAACATACTCACGAAGTTGATAGCATGCATGTTGCACAAATCTACTGTTGGAGTTGTGAAGAAAACTCTCTAAATGATTCCTGTCACGGTCAATCAAATACCACACAATCCTTGCAGAAAAACGGAATTTCTTGAAGTTCATAGCAAAATGTGTATGATACTTCTCTGGATTCCTTTCTGCTTGTAAGGCGGCCTCTGAAGTCTTGTAAGCTGGGAGATTTGTGTCTGGGTCCAAAATCATAAACTCTTCCCACAAGATCGAGTGGTCAAGAACCCACTTGGGAAGCACCTTGATGAAAAAGTCACAAACAAGTTCTGACACAAGGTGCATGACACGACCAATCTCTTCCTCCTGCTTGAAGCGATAGTGCAGTTTGGCAAATAAAGGATTGTTGAATGCTTCCTCCACTGCATTGCCAAAATTATCCCACTGAGGTTCTGGAATACCAAAGTTCCAACCCAGCAATTTGGGATCTCTACACATATCCAAGAAGCTTGAAAGCTCTACAGAAGCAATGCCATGGTCTGTCAGAATTTCAGCCCAGCGGCGTCCATTCTCCCAAGCACGGATGAAGAAAAACTGTTGGTATCCAGTTTGTGCCAACTCCATCCACTGAGAAATTCCGGGTTCAAAACTCGGTGCATACGTCTTGGGGTCTTCCTCTGTTCCATAAACACTTGGACGTAGCAACTTGTATCTTCTACAAAAATATTCTCTCTGGTGCCTTGTCAACCTGTCCCAATCCCTCACAAGGATCACGTCTTCTCCAGTGCTCTGGAGTACACGTGTTCCTACACGATCATGGAGTGATACCATGCCAATGTCATATACCATCCATGGGTTGAGAACCAGGTTGTTGACATTCTGAATGAACCATGTCATCTCACGCTCAGCAACATGAGCAGAGTCATCTTCTTCATCTTGTTGAGGTTCTCCAGAAGTCCTGGCTGTTGAGCTCTTCGAAGTGATGTCCGTCCAAATGTGATCAAAACGAAGCACTTCCTCATCAGCCTTCACCAGTTTTGCCTGATCCTTGCTCAAAACTAATGGGTGAACCATAAACAAGGACCTTGAGGTAACACCATCTCCATCGACAATCAACTTTGGAGTACTATAGCCTAAGATACTCCAAGGATCACGATCATCGATTTCCTTAGGTGCAATCAAAGACCATCCTTGAAGATAATGGCCTTCTGACATCGACTGACGTGACCTCAATCGTGACCGATTGTACTCACGTTCAGGATGATTCTCATATTGGACAAAACGGGCGATAGCACCTAAATCCAAATTGTCCAACCACAAAAGCATATGCCTCTTAACTTGTTTTGTCTCAGGCTCCTCGGCATGAATCCTCCTGAGAAGTTCTCTGGCATATGGCTTGTCAATAGATAATCTGGTGAACAAAGCTCGCACTCTCTCTTGTTGCACCTTCTCACTATTGATGAGCTCCATCATCTCCTCTGCGGACTTAGGATTTCTCAACTCCTTAGCTGGCTCTGGAGCATCTCGTGGTTGTGGTTCATCCACACTAATGTCCAAGTATTCGGGCTCCACATCACAATGTGCAAGCACCACTCCATTGTTGCTGAAGTACAGAGGACGTCCAGCCCGAAGCCAAAGAATCACATTAAGCTTCACATACAAAGGCTGTCCATAATCTCTTGGAACCACTGTACCTGGGCCTAAAGGAATGTAAAGCGAAGTTTGTGGATTGCTGTACATAAAATGAACATAATCTCTTCCTTCACCTCTATTCCTTCTATTCCAACTTTGAGGGTCTCTCATCAAACCATACCTCTCAATGCTGGCCCAGTTCTCCCTTCTGGTAACATGAAAAACATGTCCCAAACATCTTGCCTCAATAGAAGTCAATCTATGATTCAACTTCTCTGGACTGATGTTTTGCATGAGTCCTGTATGCCCTTGGTTCACTCCCAAACGCATGGAGAAGGGCATATCGTATTGATTGCCTGTGTTGTACCAAACATTCTTGTCCAAGCGAATCACCAAATGAAATCTTTGCTTCTCATCGCTATGCAATATAGCAAAGAAAGTATTAGGATAAATACGAAAAGGCGATGGCATTCGAGCAGTTCCCTCTGTGATCAGAGGCATAAGCTCTATCATTGCCCTACTGTCCATCAACCTATCGAGAGAACGATCATGTCGTAGCATATAGTTGAGCCCCGTGGCTATCTTCCCATAATCGTTTTGCCTCCACGCGACTCTTGTTGCCACGAACTGCCTACTTCTCTCATATTCATCCTCTTCCTCTTGGGTGACATAGCCAAGAGCGTATCTGGCAATCTCTGCGAACCACCGTACTCGAAAATTGAACTTAGTATGGTTCTCAGGTGCCAAACACATTGCAAGAATGTCGGTTAAGATCAATTCATCCTGCTCTGAGTTCCTATGGAACTCAACTGGCGTACGTGGGCGTCTCAAACGGTTTGCCCAGTTCTGAGGTTGTCCCCGAGGAACCTTTTGTGACCAGTTTCGAGCATACTCAAAGATGTTGACCATATTGGACGCTCCCTGACCGGTCATCTCTGTTGATACAAAGTACACCGGTCAGAGGCCAGTGTCCTAAGTTGTAGAAATGACAGGTAGTCAACGATGCAAGGCAATAGTCTTCGAAAGAAAAGTGCTGATCTTGCCAAGCTAATTTGAGCCGCAGGCACAAATTCATGAAAGAAATTCAAATTTCTCTTAAACAAAAACACATGCATTGAATTCTCTCCTCTCACTCTCAGTGCAAAGAATCTCCAAGATAAAACACATCATGTGAAAAGTCAACATGTGTGCATACTGTAGGAAGCCATCCACGCAAATATGCCTTGTGTTCAATAAGAGATCTAAAAGGTGGATGTGCATCAACTTCCTTTAAACAACCGCTGCGTACTGCATCTATCAAAGCTTGTGGACTAGCAGACTTCTTAGTAAGACAGTCAGCGAGACACCACTGAGTGCGTATATGTGACAAGTCAGCAATTGCACCAGAGCATGCTTCCTTCCTAAGCATTTGGATCATATGAATAGTCTCCTGTTGCTCAGGAACATGAGTAGTACTAGCTGTAGTCACAAGATTGTTAGCATCAGTGCGCATGTGAATGTCAGTAGAGTAGCCTGTAATGTCCTTGATCAAGCCTCTAAGCATTTGGCAAGTGCCATAACACTTCATGAATGCATACAACTCTGCAACAGTTGTGGACAGGGTTGTTCTCTTGATCTTGGAAGATTCAAAGAAAATAAGTGAGCCTTTAGTGTTCTTCTGTTTTGCCTTCCTTTGCTCACCCATAAAAATAACCATCGCACGTTGAGAGGATTTGTCACTGTTGTTCCTGAATGCGGCATCTGGCATAGCAATTAACCGTGGACTACCTTCCAGTGGCCAAAAACGTAACTCCATAGGGTCAGTCACGATTTGTTTGCACAGCTTGTTCAGGGCCTTGCAATCACCTATTGTAGGTCCTGCTGATGCTGATGCTGACCTCGAGAATTGGTAGCATGCTTGGAATTGTGTTCTGGATTGTAACCAGTTTATGCTGCCAAGAAGTGATCTGAAGGCTGTGTGCATGTCTTTGTCACACTTTTCCTCATCCTTCAAACCTTTTGGAATGATAATCTCAGTCAATTCCTGAACACAAAGGGATTGTTCTACTGAGATGTACTCCTTCTTCTTGGTCTTCTCTTGCATCTTCCAAGCAACACGTTGTCCAGTAAACATCAGGTCATTAGTGTCCTCATGTCCAATCTTAAACTGTGACTTCACAATATCCTTGAACTGTTTCAAAAAGATATCATTACCTGTCACAAAAAGATCATCAACATGTAAACAACACATACCAATGGGTGACCTATTCTTAGAATTACTGCCATGCACAGGGTCCATAAAATGCTCAAGCAACTCTTCCACAACTTCAGGTGTAAGCTGAGGCGTTTGTGTCACAGTATACGTATGTTCTGCAGGAAGAAAAAGACTGACAAGCGTTTCAGCTTCTTCCTCCAACGTCACTGCATTCTTCTCGTTTCTGATATCCTTGTTTGTCTCGAGAAGCCACCAAACACCCTTACGCTTAACTATTGAAGTCCGAAAACAAAAACGCGAACGCGAATACGTAGGTTCGGGAGTACGAAGAGCTTTAGCGCGATAAGCGACTTGAGCATGGCCATTTGCATATTGATGCCAACCTGCCTTGTGCTCTACAGAGTCAAGGAAGTTCTGGAGTTCCTGATCTACCACAGGAGTCCATTTTCCATCCTCTGCCTTAAGCAGGCTACGCGTCACCGTCTTCTCCGACCTATTTCCGTAACACACCGAAAACAGACGTTCTTCACAGAGAAAAGACCTACGAACTTCCTCCGCTGTGTCGTGGAATTCGTTTGGCGGCGCACCTGCTACGTAGAAGGATACCGGTTCCGGTTCGGCTGGCATCTCCTCTGATGAGTAGTTCACAGCCTTAGGAACCCTCAAACATCCGGAGTAGCAAACGTACGTGCACCGATCGGCTCGAGTCGGAACTAATCCGAGTGAGTGCAAAAACTTGTCGAGTCGATTCCACCAGCGACGAGGCGCATCACTCAATCCGTACACTGAACGGGTGCACAATCCGACAAGATACGGAGGCAATCCGATGTCGGTCGGAAGTTGAACGTGAATAACGCGTCGCTCGAGGTCGTAAAGTTCCCCCTGAAGAAAGGCAGTTTTCAAATCGATGTGTAACAGGTCCCAGAAAGAAGAGGCTGCATGCTGACATGCTACGCGAAAACCATACCTGGTCGCGGTTGGCGAGTCCGTTTGGAGGTCCCATTTCTGGGCATCTTGGAAGCCTCGACAGACCCATCTGGCCTTAAACTTCTTAAAGTTACCATCTTTGTCAATCTTGATGGTCAGGACCCATCGACCAGTAACATAGTTATCGATCTTATGCTTTCTTCGGTCTCGATACTTCATCGCAGTAAAGTCTAAAAAGCTGCGAAACTCCTCTAGTTTAGCTTGCTTGATCTCCTTCGCATACTTCCGTAGCACTTCCGGAGTGATCACACTCTCTGCCTTTGGCGTCTTCTTAGCCATTGTCTTCGCAAGATACTGGCAGAACTGTGAAAAACCTTTCGGATCATACGAGTTAAAACTCGGAGGAGCTTGGTTCGGACCTATGACACAAAAATCCATGTCATCAAAACTAACAAAAAGATTTTTCTCATCGTCCAGATCCTTGTCTGGATCCTTCTCAAAACCTTTCACATCTTCTTCATCAAAAATAGGTTCGTCATGTCCCGGTAACTGAACCTTAGAACGTTTTATCTGAAACTTCACCTTCGCCTTTGGCAAAGCATCAGTTGAGTCCACAGAAAGCTTCCGCATGTGCTTACTGTGACGTTCACGATTCTCCGGAACATATGTTTCTGGCTCCGGCGTGTTCGAATCTGGCGATGGAACGAACGGATGAACGGGATCCGTGTCACTCGGAAACCCTATTGGTGGTTGACCCGGATCATCTGGCGGACGGGATTCACTCGTAATCTCCGGCATTGCCTCTTCCGGATCGCTTGATGGATATCCGAGTTGCTCCAAAGGAACATCGGGATTTCCGAACTGATTCGGACCAGCTACGGAACCTGTCGGAGGTGGTCCCGGAGGTTGTCCACCCTGGTGATCATCAGGGTTGCCACCCGGTCCATCACCAGGCGGATACATATCTTCATCATCTGGATCAAAATACTGCTGTTCCCCCGAGACGGGAATCGGCTCATAAGCCATATCATCATCCATCGGTGGTCCGTAGTCTGGAGGTTGATCCTTTGGATCCTCTAGAGCTACTTCATCAGGAGTCACAATGCGCTTCACGGCGCCTGTCGTCTCTGCTTCGTAAACTATCATACTCCAATGATCTACCAAAAACTGTTCATGATGAGGAGACAGTTGTGACACAAACATAAAGAAAACCTGATGGTATTTTCCTGGCTTCCACATAATCAACACTGCATCATCCTCAGAGTTGAAGAGAGGATGCACTCTACCAAAAGTACCACGATAGACCTTACATCTCTCAAAATACATCTGTGGCAAGGTTCTTCGTCTAATCTCCTTCAGGCCTGGAATCAATGACACAATTCGAGAATCAGAGGATGTTGTCACATCAAACTCTGATCTCTGAGGTAGTGCATCTATCTGCCTCAAGGTTCTGATCAGTTCAGTAGTAGTGAACCTTTGTGGTAGTATGTGTCGAAGTGGAACCGGAATTTCCGTCGTCTCTTCCGCTCTTACGGAATTCAGCAAAATTGACTGATGAGCTTCTCTCTCTAACAAAAGAGCTGTTCCACACAAACTTCCAGAGTCAAAGTTCTCCAGAAGATCTTCAATAAGGAAACTCTGACGCTTGTCGGAAGTCTCACTATAAGGAAGGAAACGATTCATCTCAACCAAAAATGAAAATGGAAACTTCTTCCAGTCAGGATCCTTGAAGTACTGGTTGCTTCTAGTGGCTTGCACTGTTTTAGCTTGGTAGGAACAGTCACCAATACCTTTCCATCCTTGGCAGGATGCATAGGAGTGGAAGACTGTCACGTAACTCATTCCCTCCGGACAATAACAAAAACAATTCATATTCACATCAAAGTTAAAAATCGGATCCTTCAACGAAGAAATGAACTTCTGCAAAAACAAACAAAACTTGTTTCCTTTGGGAACAGTCACAAACACATGTTTCTTCCTTCTCAACTGCCACTCAATCACATTACAACATAGCAACCAAATAGAAGCTCTGTTCTGTTTGGGAGAAGGGTTGTTGATCACTATACAGTGGGGCTGCAATCTCTCCAGTTGCTGCCAAATACCATCTTGACCCTTCATAGTGGAAAAGTTGTATCCTGCCTTGAAATCCATAGGAGATGCAACTTTAACACCATTCTTTGAAAGGAACCAAGATAATCCACTGTTTCCATGAAGTAACTCAACAACATCAGGATGATCATCATTACAGAAGAAAAAGGACTGTTCTCCGAATTCGGCATCAACATACAGTTCATGATCTTCACGCAAGTTCTCCGGATTCTCATCGTCTAATGCCGGAATGGAAACATCATGCCACTCATCGTGATCACGTCTAACCTTTGACTGATTCACACGTATCACTGCCTTACCAGTATTGGCTTGGACCATAGCTCCTTCTTGTCCAAGTACTGTGGCACGAACCCAACGTCCTTTATCCTTGAACTTTGAGGAATCCTGAGTCCAAACAAAAACCTTCTCTCCTTGGAAATAAGGACCGTCGCTTGGCATAGTCCTTCTTGCAAGATCTGCTCGAAGGTCCTGAGCTTGTCGTGCTTCTTGATGAGCTCTCAAAGCCACACGTTGTAGTTCCAAATTTGTACGATCTTGTGCGGCGGCATTAGCTGACAATTGCTCAGGGCTTGCGGTCTCAAGGTCAAAAAGATCTGGTGGACGTCTTCCAGTTGCTATCTCTATTGGTGAATATCCACTGATAGTCAACTGACAATTTCTTGCCCAAACTACCTTCTTGACCACTTCTCTGACCGTAACACCACGAAAACGTGGGTCATCCAGATCTACCTTCATAACATGCCACATACGTTTGAACAAACGTACAGCTGTCTCTGCTCGGTTCGGCCAAGGAGTTCTTGGCCCACAAGGACATTGTTGTATACCATGGAACCTGTAGTATTCAACAAAAGCATCGGTGAAAAAGGCTTCGTCTCCTACGATGGCCTTTGGAACACAGTTGTTCTCATCAGACCATTGCCTCAATGCTTGGATGGTGGTTTGATCTATGAGGTCTTTCTGTGCCGTAGCCCAGAGAAGATTTGTGGCACCATCAAGAACAAGTAGAATGATATACTTGTTCTTGTGAAGTTCAACCTCACAATGATCAGCAAAAACAACATCACCAAAACATGAAGCTCTAATACCGGAGACTCTGGCTCGTGGCGGAGGTGCCACTGAAGTGTTACAAACACGGCAGTTCCTGACAACTGATTCATACTTCTCTAAAACAGAGTCAGGAAGCTTCAACATAGAAACACGTCTACGAAACTGAGTAGGACTCATATGGTAGTGCTTCACATGAAGCTTATAAAGCTCTACCTTGTCCTCCAGTCTCTGTAACATCTTCCTATATGCCGGTGTCATTGCAACAACTTCACTACCAGGTAATGGGATTGAAATCCGCCTAGGCTCAAGAGCGCCATCACCTGGTTCAAGTGGTTCATGTTTATCACTTGATGGTCCTTTTGATGCTTTAGGAATTTCTACAAGTTCACCTTCTGGCCTCTCAGGTGGTTCTGAGGGAGCATACTCCTCAAGATCATCACCCTTTAAATCATTCTGAGGCTCAGATGGTTTCGACTTGTGTCCTTTCCAAAATGGATCAAAACCCTTGGAAGTATACCGAAACTTTGGCGGCGCGGGCTTTTCCGCGGCACTGGATGGTGCACCTTCCTTCTCTGATGAGAAGCCTGGTTCCCTGTCCTTTGCAATGGGAACCTTCTCTGAGGAGGAGCGCACCACTGCATCGGGATCACCAATGCCACGGTGCTCAATGCCAGCCTTCCTGATCTTTAGATCTGGAATTTTGGCATCTGGTTTGAACTTAAAAATTGTTCTACCACGCCATTCATAGCCAATTTGTAGGTCCTTCCATTTTGCCTTGCGCCAATCATCTTGCTTCTTGATCTCTTCTCCACCTTTCTTCTTCTTGATGATTGTCAGTCGCAAGTCTTCCAGTAAGTCAGTGTCTACAGGACAGGACTTAGTTGCTGGAAAAAGAATCTTTCTATAATCCTTGTGGTGACGTATCAGTTCTCTCTTGTGAACATCTACTTCCCAGTAGTCAACCACAGGATATGCATGTTCAGCTACATCTTCATCACTATTGAGGTCAACAGAAATATGACCATATTCATAGTGAGTGAAGTGAGAGTAAAAACTCTTCTCGCGCCGAGTCTGCAAATTCACGTCAGACAGATACCATGCAATATCTTGGAAGTCCAAAACAAGATGAGTACTGGCTGCAACCTTCAACTCCAAATATTTGATACCAAGAGGCACCGATGTCAGATAAGCATGTTGAGGTGTCAGCCTGAGTTCAAAGCCTAAGTTCCTCATCTGTGGCAAGCTCATAAGCAAAGGGACTTCTCCTTCTTCCACTATGTCGAACTCTGTATGGTGGATCGTCCATGCGCGATCATACATGTAAATCACCAGTTTCTGAGAGCAAGTAGCCTTCTGGGAATTGGCAAAGTAAAACTTGCTCTTGGTAGCCTCAAAAGAGTACCATAATCCACAATCTGGGTGATTGTCGACATAGTTGCAAAAATGGTCGACTGCTCGCCTTGATCCCATAGCTCTAGTGCATCCAATGTCCAGGATTGCAATAGTTGGCGGGAAGCGATTCTCAGTCAAAAATGAAATGGCCTGCATCTCCTTCACTTCTTCCTCAGCGCTCATAAGCGCAAAGCCATCAGGAGCCTTTGTGAGCATCTCCTTTGACAAAGAGTACCTCACAGGGGCACCCATGCCATTGAAGATCGTCTCACCATTGTTGACCGCGCAGTCAGCTTCATCTTGACATGAGGTCATCATGCCTGACAGCAAGTCCACCTCACTGTCATGGACTTCAGCTGCTGCTGTCACACAATGTGCAAAGAAACCTTGTTGACCTCCTGATGCTTGTGAAGATCTTGAAGGTGCAGGCAAAGAACGTGGCTGTTGTTGATTTGCATAGTTTGCATCTTGTTTGCCATCTCCTTTATCCTTTCCTTTTCCTTTCTTGCCTTTTCTCTTGCCTTTTCCTTTTCCTTTGTGGGAAAACCATGCTTCTTCAAGCTGTTGCCAAAAGTCATTGGCATCATCATATTCTCCTTGAAGATAGTCATTCATATCCTCGGCAAGAATGGCATCATATGCTACTTGGTTTGACTCCCAAGTGTCCTCATAAGGATTCTCTTCAAAGTACTCTTCTGGATATGTTGTCTGTTGCTCATCAGCAAAATGGCCTTTACCTCGTCTCTTTCCTTTTCCTTTTCCACGAGGTCTGAAGAATCTGCGGCCTGATCTTCCTTTACCTTTTCCTTTTCTTCTTCCTTTTCCTTTGCCTTTTCTGGCTCTTCTTCCTTGGAATCTCCTTTGGAACCACGAGAAGTTTTGATCATCATATACCCAAAAGACATCGTCCAGGGCATCTAAAAATCCTTCAGTTCCATCTTCTTCATCTTCGGCCCAATAGCCAAATGTACCATCGAGTTCTCCTTCTTCTAGTACGAGAAATGATCTTCTACCTCCAGCACCTGTCGGCTGCATCAAAGGATTGTCTACTGAAGTCTTTGTCGTGCAGAACATCTCGATGAACACTGTCCTCAACTCTGTTGTGGTGTATTGCTGCAGGACCCTGCCACGATGAGTCATCAAAGAAGTCAAAGTGTTTCGCTGGTCCTGAGACAAATCTGCAAGTGACAGCATGAGTAAGGCAATCAGATTTTCTCCTAGAGGAAATTCGTTCTGATGAAAAGTCCTCATATTGCCATTGATGGTCTGCATGATTTCCTGAATCCTTTCTGCCGTTGGTGCTACTCCAGTCAACGCTGCATCTGCCTGCATCTGTGCTAGGACTTGTGGATGTGCTTGAGTGACTGGTTCTAACATGTCCATCCAACTGCTCATAAGCCTTTGGAGTAAAATCTGGAATCTTGTCATCCATTTCATCATGTCAGCTGATCCTCGATTGAAGCGCACGAATTGCATGAACCTATACAGGAATACATTGGTTGATCCTTTCACGAAATATGGTCGTAGTACTCGTTTGAAATATTCTACGCCGGCTCCTGGTGGATCATTTGCCTTCAATGCATCTCTGTCTAAAACACGCTTGTGTACAGCTGCTTCTCCTTCTAATCTGTTTCTCAATGCTGGTCCTCTTTTCTCATCTTCCAGCTCGGTGATATCACACCAATCGTCTATGGCATCCTCATAGGAAAACCATGAAGTCTTTCCATCATAAGATGGGGGCACCTTTGTAGTGACCTGTGTTGTCATTGCTATTGCTGCTGGTTCTCTTCTCACATGCCTATTCACGTAGGCTGCTGGCTCATAAGCCACATCCGCATCAGGCTCTTCCCAGTCGTCAATCCAATCCATGGCCGTTTGCCCACTAGCAAGTCTATGCCTAGGAAAGGAGCTCACCTGGGTCTTCCAGGATCACTGCTCCGCTACCACTGAAAGAGTGACTAGGGCGTACACGGTAGAGGTGCAGACCGCTAGTGTCTTTTATGCGCAGAGTCTTATCCTCTTGCTCTTTGAGCCTTGAAGCAGTCAAGCATGGACACACTATATCAGCTGTTGGAGTGGAACCCTGTACAGGTAGGCTCTACTTTTCAGGGGGGGGGGGTCTGAATTGAGCGATCAATTATTAGACCCGGACGTCCCAACACTTGCTTCGCAAGACAAACTCAAGGTATCCCCTAAAGGGCTACCTTTCGTGACAACTACACTCGTGTTTGGACAACCAATCATTGTGGAATGCACCGTCCCCTTTGCCTGAACCACACACTCCAAAGAAAATGCAAGTTATGCGCAGCATAACCCACCGTGGCAACAATATGAAGTGCCTTTGAAGTCACAAGGATAAAGCTGCCTTGCGTTGCATTGCATTGCGCTTGGGCATCCGGAAAGCAACATCAAGAGCCCAGCACTGGCAGCCAATGCTGCTGTGGTTGCATAAAGACACGCCCAGCCCACCTGCACATTCCTTTGCTTTTTGGAACACAGGCCACACGCCAACAACATTTAAAGACAATAGACTCTTTGCATCTATATACAGCACTCTCGAAACCCTGTCAAAACCTTTATTGAGCTGCTCTGCGCAACATTAGGCAAAACAGGAAGGGGCGCTTGCGGGCATGTCTTCCTCAAATCAAGGCCCCTTCGCAGGGCAAGTGTCAGTGGTCATGTTGCATGGTGCAAATATGTTGCGTCACACACCCGGTTCAAAATGTTCGGGCTGGGCAAGCAATGGAATGGAAGCCAACCTCAGAAGAAGTTAAGTTTCCCCAAAATCTAGGAACCAAATCATTAGTGCAAGCGTGAGCTATCCTGCGTGCATACTAGTAGCTACTTGTAGGTACTAGCTACCTCTTCTACTAGCGACTCCCTAGCTAGTACCTCCCAGCGGCCTACCCCCCTATTACTAAAAAAATAAACATATATATATGTATACATAACTATTAAAAAAACACACACACACATATTCTGCGCCTTGCCATCTGCACTACCATTGTCCGGGAAAACAAACTTGCTCTTGGCCGTCTCACGACGCCAACGAGCCAAGCTAGATGGGTTTGAGCCTTTCAAAGAATATGTGCACAGTTGGTGAATGTGTGGGCCAAGCTAGGTGTCTGTTTGCGTCAAGTCAGTCGAAGTCAGTGGGTATGGATAGCACAAGCAGCCAGAAACCGAACAAGATCCGGGCCAAGGTAAGCACAACGAACGGCTCTGCAAAGCCCTGAGATCCCGAAAAAGTACGAGCAACTTTTGCTATCTTCAGTGCAACCCCAGAGCACTGTGCTTCTGGCTTCAAGCACGGATGCTATTGCCACTAAAAGCACTGCTCCTTCATATCGCGATCCCTTGGTTGAAGCGGGGGTCTTTGAACGCATGAGCACATATACAGTATCTATGCATCTATGCAATGCATTCTGTCCAACCCGCGCACTGTGTCATGATAAGGGTGGCCATGTTCCTGGCCGTCTAAAAAGTTTCTCAATAACCAAGAAATCCTCACCTTCTCAGCAGAGAAGCTACGGGTTCGTGCAGGGATTGTCAACGGTTCCGCAAAGAGACAAATTGTGAGTTGGGAGAATGTGGTCTGTTGTTGCTGAGTAGATGGGAGCTGACGTTGATGAAATTAATGGACTCTTTGCAAATCGAGGTCAAAGTGTTATTCGGAAACTAAATGGTGATCTTCGGAAATTTACGGTTTTACTCGAACTAATCTTCGGAAGCTTGACGGTTTTCTTCGGAAACTATTCTTCGGACATTTTACGGTTTTCTTCGGAAACTAATCTTCGGAAACTAAACGGTTTTCTTCGGAAACTGATCTTCGGAAACTAATTCTTCGTCACTAGGTACGTCAATAACCCACCCACCCACCCACCCACCCACCCACCCCCACCCCCCCCAACCCCCCGTGCTCCTTCGTGCAAGTTGGATACAATGTGGAAGTTCTGAAGAATACTTGCTGAAGCCTGAAGCCTGCAAGAAAAAGTAGTTGCAGATCGCAAAACAGTTTCTGAAGATCGCGAAATAGTTTCTGAAGATCACCAAATAGTTTCTGCAGATCGCAAAATAGTTTCTGAAGATCGCGAAATAGTTTCTGAAGAACGCGAAAAAGTTTCTGAAGAATGCAAAAAAGTTTCTGAAGATCGCGAAATAGTTTCTGAAGATCGCGAAAAAGTTCCTGAAGATCGCAAAATATGTTCTGAAGATCGCGAAATAGTGTCTGAAGAACGCGAAATAGTTTCTGCAGAACGCGAAAAAAAATCTGAAGAATGCAAAAAAGTTTCTGAAGATCACGAAATAGTTTCTGAAGATCGTGAAATAGTTTCTCTCGAGCCGAAATAGTTTCTGAAGAATAGTTTATGAAGAGTAGCTGCGGAAGAGTACCAAATAGTTGCGGAAGAGAAGTTTCAGAAGAATGGAGAGTTGCGGAATAGGACGTTGTTTGCAAATCGAATTTGTAGCACCTGAACATAGTGAATGAAAGGCATGGGTTGTGGACCTCAAGCTGTGGCCTCCTTCTGACCAAAGCAATCTTCCACATGACTGAGCACATTGCTCCGTTCAACATACTGTCAAGTCTGGTTCAGTCAAAGATTGAACAGTTGGCCAATCTGCTCTGCTTATCTCCGCCCTACCGTGGCTGTGAATGTTGACCTGTTGTTTCTATAGTTCTAGCTGTGTGTGGAATGTGATTGAACGAAGAAACGTCTTCCCCTTCTTGTCTTCAACTTGTTGTTGCTCAGAGTTTCAGTGGATGAGTCATACCAACAAGTTCACCACTGTTCACACCAGGGAATGTGGGTCTATTGTGGCAGCACATTTTCCTGCCAAATCTCTGAGTCTGGGCTGGAACGAATCCAATAGACAACAAGTGGGCCAGCCGCAACCTGCACGAGAAACCAGATTTGGATTTGCATTTCAAGCAAAGATCGAGCAAAAGCAAATTCAAGATTCGCTATGCACTATGGCTGATGTTGCTGTGCCGGCCATACGGACTAAGTAGGACGCTGCACCAGAAGCACTGCCCATCCATCCCAAATTCACAGAAGATTGCAGGCCATCCTGCAGAAAAGGAGAACACTAAATGGGTCACGTGGCGGTCTGACGGTCTGTCCAAATCTGCTTTCGTGGATGGTGATCGCAACCTCGGCTGCACCAAGAGCACTAGCTTGTGAAAGTTTTGCTAATGAGAGGGTATCCATTCCATTCAGCTTCTTTGGCTCCTGGCGCCACTTTGCGAAAACCCTCTTTTGGGACAAAGAGAACTAAATTGCTCAAGAGCCTCAGCATGTATGAAGCTACGCAAAGCCATGGAACGCCTATTCAGAGCTCCTGGCTGTAGGGAAACATAACCGACTCCGTAAGCAGATGGAGATGCAAGGCGAGCGACCAAGACATTCAAGATGAACCTTAGCTTCCCGCAGAGACGAATGGCTGCATGAGGGGCAAATTTTGTGTCAACTGAGAGGCACACGTCAAAGCCCTGGACAGGACTTGAGTCGATACTACCTGGTTGAAACACTTTTGCTTGCATCAAAACATAATATATTGTGTCCTCAAAAAAGACAATCAGGTTGGCAAGGCTGCACCGATTCCCGCAAACAAGTCAGCCATCCAACCGCTTGGATGTATGAAGGCGCTTCATGCGTACTCACTTGGCACGAGTCATAGACTCTAGAGACTCTAGACTAATAGCGATGGCCTCCAACCTAATAGGAATGGCCTCCATCCTAGGAGCGATGGCCTCCACCCTAGGAGCAATGGCCTCCAATCTAATAGCGATGGCGTCCAACCTAATAGCAATGGCCTCCAGCCTAATAGCAATGGCCTCAACTAGACTATACTAAAGCGTCTTGCAGCTTGTGGGCCACCGTGCAGTGATCTGAGGTCAGCTGCAGTTTTGACATTGTACTACCCCTATGTTGCTGTCCTTTTCTTCCGCTCAACTTGATTCATCCCACAAGGCAGTGTTATTTGCAGGTCACGGCTGTGAACCAAAGCTGAAATGCAAGTCTCGCTCAAGACTCAAGAGCAAGTGTGCAGTGCTTGACAAGGTGTGATGCAAAGAGCCATCCTGCAGAAGCTGACATGTCAAAACATTTATATATGTAGGTGCTCCACATGAAGAGTACTGACTAACTGTTTCCAAGGTTGCCTTGTCAGTCGTATTCAGGGCAAGTCTCTTTTCTGCACATGTGAACTTACTCCTCCATTCGATCAAAGAGATAGTTTGCCGCTAACTCCTGGCACCAGCAGCGTGGCCAAACACATACAAGCAACCATTATAGATTAGTGTCTCGCACTATCACACTTAAAGTCTGAGCATGTTCTGTTGCAGCCCACTTTGCGGGCACACATCACCAGTGCACACAAATGTTCTGTCATCACAGCCATGTGAAGCAGCTTTTTTGCTAGGTTCTTGCAACAACTGGCCTCGTTTCTGTCGCAAGACAAGTAAGCTTCAACACACGCACGACGAGGAAATCCAAGCGCTTCTAAACGCTGGATTGCCTGGAAGCATACTCAAACCTGAAAGAGTTCTTGCTCTCGAGCTGGCTTCACTGTGCCTCTTCATCCCCTGCTCCAAGTTGGGGCCTGAGGATGCAAACAGTTTGCTCTCCGCCTCTCGGCCCTTGAACTAGGGAAATGAGAGCCGAGACTTTTTGATTCTGGATTCCTCGCAGGGAGTGTATGTAAGCCTCCCCGATGTTAAGGATCTCACGGCCGTGCTGGCTGTGCACCACGAGCCTGAGCCACGAAATCACGAGCCGGGTCAGATGGGTCAGACGGGTCAGAGTGCTACAAAGTAAAGCCTTAGCAGCCATTTCAAGTCCAAGCGGCTTGAGCAGCCTGCAGCATGGCCTTGGGTCAAGAAAATGGACACTCCCTTGAAAAGAAAGATGCAAAAAGGAACGTTAGGGTTTTTCTTCCTCTTTAAAGAGAGCCTTGCAGCCTTACATTCCTTTTTGCATCTTTATTTTAGGAGCATCCCTCTTCTTGGGGCCGTATTTATAAACGTTTTTGTCTTCGCTAAGCGATCGTCTTTTCCGGGGGCTGAGAGACAGAGCGTCCCTCTGTATCTGAGATCTTAGCTGCGATAGGATCAGCTGTGGGCGGTTGAGACAAAAGGCGAACGAACCTGTAAAAGAGCTCAGGGCGGCACACGCCTGCATGCAGCATTGTCAGAAGAGACATAAATTTGCCGGCGCACTCATCTTGGTGCTCCGCGATCAGCTTGATCATCTCAGGATCCCCCTGGAATCTTCCACAAATGTTATTCTGACAGAACATGTGAAAGTATTGTCGAAACGCTCCGACAACATGAGAAAGGACACAACGAAAGCCACGACCAGCCAACAACCGCATATGTCCGTTCTCTAATTCTCCATCTCTCGATCGCACTTCTTTGGTTATCAGGCCCTATATGTTTTTAAAAGTGCCCCTAAGGGTGGTTTCCATATGTTCGCTAGCTCTCTCGACCTCTTCCTCCGCTTTTATCCCGCGTCCCACTGGCCATCCAATGACCTGTCTACATTGACCTATGACCTATCTACACTCTACTCTACATGCAGCCATATATCCACATCTCCTTTCTGACCTCTCTATCTCTTTATTTATGTTTCTATCCGTGTATATCTTCAGCTTATCTCTGTGTCGCGCTGTCTCTCTGACACTCCATCCCTTGTAGCCCGTCCATCCATTCGTCCAACTAGCCAATTGGCCTATCCGTCTATCCACCCACTTGTTATCTTCTCTGTAGCCCTCTTGTCTCTATTCCCTATCTCTTCACCTTCTCTCTCTGCCCCGCTATCTCTCTAACACCCTCTCCCCTTCTATTCATCCATCCAGCCATCCACCCACCCACCCCATAGGTTCAACTAGGCATCCATTGGCATATCTACACTCTACACTCTACACTCTAATCCGTCCATCCATCCATCCATCCAGCCATCCATCCATCCACCCATTCGCCCAACTAGCCATCCATTTGCCTATCTATCCACCTACTTACTAGCTTCTCTGTAGCCCTCTATGTCTCTATCTCCCTATCTCTTCACCTTATCTCTCTGTCTCGCTATCTCTCTGACATCCCGAATGCGAAGTTGCTCTTCGTTGTCCTATCCCCACTTTCCAAGTCTACACAACCTATCCCAAGAACACCTGGCCCGACAGGACCGAGAACGACGCCCGGACTGACCAGAAACTCTCCATCCATATCTACCGATCATGTTGTTACATCTATCCAAACCTACTTCACCATCTCACTATGCTTATATCGCTCTCCACCTCTTCTGCTTTTCCCTCTGTCTCGATATATCTCTGACATTCCCTTCCTTCTATCCATCCCTCCATTCACCCACCCTATCATCTAGCGACGCTACACATGCACTAAAGAACCTCCCTATCTCCATTTCACACTATCTCCATTTCTTCTCTGTCTGTCTCGCTATCTCTCTGCCACTCTTGCCCCTATCCATTCATTCATCCATCGACCTACCTACAAGTGACTCAAAGTGCTGATGATGCTAGCAATGATGCGTATGAATCCTCGACATCACTTTGACCAAAATTGGCACCGACACCACGAAGACAACAAAACCGACACGTTTTCACCCTCTCCGGCACACCTAACAACTCTCGCCTACCCTAGCTTTTGTGACAAGAAAAAGACCTGCTGTTTGTCTTTTTTTGATGCCTCGAACGCCTACACATCCAGCACAGAGTGTATATATGTGAATGCAGCGAATGCATGGTGTCCCACTGTACAAACTCCGCCTTCGCAATGACCGTAAGGACTTGGTTCAGTGTACTTGGATGCTGTTGAACCTTGGGAATCGCTCCTTTTGCCCTTTCAATTCAACACGAGTCAAAAGAGCAAATGATGCCAAGCAACAGCCTGCCGTAGAGCATTGAATTTTGGATGGTTCGCCAGCGGTGCCAAAGGTCCTGGATGACAAGGTATGGAGAGTGCCCGTGCCAGTTGCTAAACAATCTTAGATACCATGAGCCATTTGAATCTTTTGTGTACAGTTTTGCCACATGTCACCCAAACTGCCTGTTTCCGGTGCTGGAATAAGCGGCCTCCAAAGCAAATCAGTTCCGCATGGCACAAAGCACTCCGCTTGGTGTTGTGTGTGTGTGTGTCGGTGAACGAACATGGCAACGCTTGGCATTGTCTGAAAAAAAAAAACGAAGTATCACACCTCGACGGTTGCTGCGGCATCTGTCCTCAGCCACGGCACTTTCGACATGGCAAGCAGCGCAGCTCTCAGGTTGAGCTCTCCACCAGGTGCTGGCGGCACCTGATTTGCGGCCAGCACAAAAAAATGAACCAAAATGGAATAAACTCTTCCAAAACAAATGCAACTGCTGCAATTAGAATGCTGAAGCCCTCAATAGACCAGGTCCAGGTCAGTGAGCTAACATCTGAGTCTTGCAAAATTTGCTGTTCTTGAAGCAAAAACTAATCGCTTTGAACCCTTTGGCTGCTACCACTGGCGGAGCTGGCACAGGCGCTGGAGGAGCTGGCGCAGGTGCTGGTGCAGACCCATCAGCCTCAGAGGTGCTGCAACCTGGACTTAAAGCAACAAGAGTCAACACTGAAATATTGAAACAAAGAGCAAAATGAAGGAGTAGTGTCTCCAACTGACAGAAGCAAGTTAGCTGTTGCTGTCATGGTCATCGTCGTGGCTGTGTCTGGGTGTGGCAGGTGTGGCAGGTGTGGCAGCGATAGTCGTGCTACTCACAATGCGCGCCAAAAACGACTCTCATGCCTAAGCAAACCTTTGCCCTGCCCCCAAGACTGTAGAAGCACTGAATCAATGTATGCATGCTGAGATATGAAGTTCTGATGTGATTCCAAAGCAAGACTTTGTGCTGTCTGCCGGCAAATCCCAAAAGCCGTCATGGAAGAGCTCAAAGGGAATCTCTTCAAACAAAACAACAAATTGTAGAGTCCGAAGCCACCAGAAGATTGAATCAAAAGTGAAAAATATAAAGACCCCAGGAATGAGCAACTACCAAAACGTCAATGGCATCAAAAGCAACTGTACTGTTGCAGCAAGGCTGAATATGAATCCTAGGTTGGGCGGTGTTCGTTTCTCAAAAGATGTGAAGGCTACTGATGAGGCTCACCAAATAAAAGCGATGTTCAAGGTTCCAAAATGCAACTGAAAAACACACGCGCAGCCACGCAATTACTGTACACAGTGCACGTCCAAGGCAATTGAGGCATATTGAGGTCATGGTCTCCAGTCTCGAGTTTGTTGGTCTATGAGTCATATTATTTTTTGACACCTTGCGAACTGGCAAACAAATTTCTTATTCTTATGTAACGAATTTCAAGGCGCAGCAGAGACAACATTGAGAATCAGCGCACCCCAAACTCGGATATAAGAGTGCCTTTGACACAGGTTTCCATGCACGTGGTGACGTGCTCCAAAAGAATGCTGCGCATAGTTAATGTCCAATCAACTCAACCGCGCGCCCACACACAAAAGGTCAAAAAGCAGTAAAGTATGGTTCACTTGAAGTCTCAACTATTGAAGGACTACAAGCTTGTTGATATTGTGAAAGAAACCCAAGCTTTGCCTGCTATTTGATAACCAGTGCTTTGAGTTGCCAAGTCCGATTAAAGGTACAGGCCAAATGTTGCAAATGTGGAGGAATGCCACTCATGAGGTACTCCACAGCCTGATTCAAGATGGCAGATTAACTCCTCAGGTGAAAAAATAGGATATCATCCACAAACGGCGAAAGGAATCTGAAGCATTTCACTGCATGTGGAACAAAAGACTTGGGGACTGAAGTTGGCACTCTGTCAGCATTGTTGAAGGCAGCGCGCAGGCATTGCCTCAGAAGGCAGCTAGAAAATGACAAGCAAGGGATCATTCACGAGGTTGCCAGAATTTTGCACTGTCTTGGCCGGCCTCACCAATTCTCTTGGAAAACCCATCTCACAAAGATTCTGCACTGCAGTCCTTAGGTGTGAAAGGTACTCTAGAAACGCTGTGGCTAAACACAAAGCCGCACTTCATCTATATAATTGCAGTTCAAGGATCTCATCCTCTGCCTGACAGAGAACAACCATCAAGATATCCCCAGGAACCACATTTGCACTTCGCACACTTTGGACACTTTCACACTGCACCAGGGCAACGGCTGGAGCAGGGGGCGGGGCCGCTGGAGCGGCGGCTGCTTCCGGAGCTGGAGCCGCTGGTGCAGCTGGAGCTGGTGCAGCTGGAGCAGCTGGTGCCTCAGCCTGGCTGAAAGTGTGGCTATGGTGAATCGTGCTCTTTCTGAACAGAAAAGGTCATGACTTTCCAGCCTGCTTAGCTTTTCCCATCATTATGACCACGAAATCGCCATCAACAATGCCGACATCCTGCAAACTTGCAGAGTCAGTGGTAGAATGGTAGAACAGAGATGAACGTAGAAGGATGCAGAAAGTGTGAACAATTTGACCTACCTCAGATGGATGTCGACTGATGAATGCATCATTTACTTCCAAGCCAACAAAAAGGCTGATAGACCTTTGATTCCGTCTGTCTGGAAATGCTTGCCGAACAAAAACGCTCTTGGGAGCTTCCTGCAGAGTGTCAGCATCCTGCAAAACCTGCGGATGCAACAGGAGGATGCATCTGGTGTCGCAAACTGCAAAAAGTCTAGTTGTATGGTATCACCAAGGCCAGCAGGCAGAAGGCCTTGCCCTTGTGCAGGACCTTCTGCAGCTCTGTGGGGAGTTCCTCAACAAAGGCAAGAAACGGCCAACGGAGCCGATGGAAGAGTGCAATTAAGAGTGTGTTTAAAAAAAGAACCTCAATTTGCAAGTTCTCAAAGGGTATATTTTGGAGAAGCGAAGCTCTCTAAGGCTGCTGCTGGTTTTGTCGCTGCGATGGCCTCCTTTACCGCCTCTATCAAATCTATCGCTTGCAACTTGAGACTTTGAAGAATCCGAGAATCTCGCCGCTTTGGTTGCACATGAAAGTACCATTGTACAGGCAATTATTGGAAAGCTTGCAAACAACCACGAAACGCCATTGTCCAGTGGCCCTGCACTGGTGTTTGAAAAAGGATTGCAGGTCAGAAACTTTCCCCGAAATACTCGCACGAGCACAAGGGGAGACGAACAAGAACCGAGCGTGCAATAAAGTGCAACGCAAGTGCACGACGCCACAGCTGCTGTATGCATATTCGCATTTCCGAAGCAAGGGTTCTTGACCCAACAATTTATGTGTTTGTCTCGGTGCTTAATTAATTGATCTATACTGACCACCAGAATACTCCCTGCATCAACGGAGTATTTGTACCCGAGAAAAGAACTTCACGCATGCACCAAAAGCCAGCTGCAGTGCCTTGAGGCTGCGTGATGTGTGGTTCGCAGCAGTTCGCTGGGATGCTTTGTCACAAATGTTGGAATGTACAGCACAGATGTAGCAGTCAACGCACGGCCACACAAATTGGGAGACCAATGGAACCGTTGACGTGGCCAAAAACGCTGTGTGACACACTTCGATTTGAATCCTGCCAGACATCTTACAGTAACCAGATGGAGGCCATCGCTATTAGGTTGGAGGCCATTGCTTCTAGGTACGTAGGCATCTTCAACGTGCAGTCGGCGGACTCTAAGCACAGATTTTGACTGTAATTCAAGGCCTTTATGGTCCACACTGGTTCAACTTCCAGGTCAAAGGTTTCCCCTTTCCTGCCAATGATTTGCGATGATCCATGACTCTTGAAAGAGATTATGCACAAGTTGCTCGATTACCCAATTCAATAGATTTGCAAAGAATACTTCGATGTACAGCAATAATGATGCCAAACATCCCTGAACAAGTTTCCTCTTGTGAGACACCCAACTACATAGAGTCTCACCTCCTCCACCAAGAACGCTCTATGTTCGACTCACAGACTCCGGGAGAGTGTTGCATCAAACAAGCCACGGATACAGCGGTCGTACCTGCAACTTCATGGACCTGACCACACAAAGTTGAGAACAGGCTGTCACGGTCTGTCACGGAGAAAAATGGTCCCAACAGGCAACTGGACTTTGCTCACCGCACCTTGTACCAAAGGAAGCTACGTTTCCACGAATTTGAACTAGCTGTGCCAATCCGGCCAATACCCTGTGCATGTATGTAGTGTATAGTTCGTCTTAACATGATTAGTTGAAGCTGTCTTGCCAAGGCTTTGAATGAAGGGCTGTTTGGAATCCTCTCACCTGCAAACAAAGCTTTGCAGGCAACCATGGTGCCTTTGTCTAAAATGCTGCAGCATTAGGACATATAAGCACAAGAACTATGCTCCTTTGCAGACTTCCAACAGGAAAGAAGCTCCGTGAACTCTTTTGGTCGCGCAATTGCTAGGCTAACTCATAAGTCTACGCAGCTCTCAGTATGCTTTTGCGAAAATTGCCCACCTTCGAGATGGCTTCCCAGTCAAGGGACAATCCTGCCACAGCAAGAGGGCCAAGGGGCAACAGTACGCATGGGAAATCTCGCACAATACCCGGGCGATTAACCTACCGAAGTTGAACATGGGTGAAACATTTTCCATTTGTCTGCAAAGAGCTTCTCCACAAGAGTAAAGTGAGCCCATGGTTTGTTGTCAAAGTGCGAGAGATGCCCTTGGTCTTTAGCTCTCTCATCTGTTCAAGGGGCCTTCTCGCTGGCAATCGTTTTCTCATCTGGAGAGGCTGTGACAAGTTTGGTTATTGTGCTCATCATCTGCATTCGGCAAGGTCAGACTTGTGAGGGCAAAGCAATTGTATACATGTATATATATATATACAAGATATACAAGCACTGTCTCAATCAGCGACAATTCATCCATGCGTCATCAATCCCTACAGGGCCCACATACACTTCCCATGATGAAACAGTTGCGGTCAATTTGCCGGTAAGACAAATCCGTGCGAAAGGGTATTAATACCACAGGTCTCTTATAATGTTTGCATGGGCATGGGTAGAGTCTCTTAGAAGGCCCAAGGCATCCCAACGGTCTTGGGGCCTGTCAGCATTTTTGCTCTGAAGTCGTTGGTGTACACATTGAATTCATCTATTCAAGCGGAAAGAAGTAATAATAGAAACCAAAGGCGGGTGGCTGACCGGAATGGCATGACAATGCATGAATAGATTGACTGTGCAAAGCAAGTCGTCCAACAAGCTCTCAATCATGCACTCGTCTGCAACTCAATCAAAAACTGATGTTCCATCCTACTTACTCCTGAGACGTAGCTATGCAGGCTCAGGATGATTTCAAGATGTGCTGCTGCCCTGGAGGCTACAGGCCCAAACCCTCGTCCTTGCATCATGCTGCTGGATTCTTTAGATGTGGCAAGGAAGAATCCAAGGATTAGCAAAACCGCTGGAAAGAATGTTGGACTCCCACATTCGCAAACAACTCACCTCCTAGGTCTCCTGGCTTGAACACAGGCAGAACCTTTCACGCCAAATGTTGCGAAATGTCGCGAAGTTACATAATATTGTGATATATTCACTTTTTTGTTGTAAGCTGCATGCTGCTAATGCAAACATATGGCAATGTAATGTACAACAAAGCAGCAAAAAGCCATCGTGCGGCAGGACAACTCCAGAACGGCGAAAATAACTTCTACAAACCACATGCACCAACAAACAGACAAAGCAAACTAGCTGCTGTACCACACTGTGCTTCATCGAGGTTAATGTTTCATCCTTGTCAATTGCACATGCTCTCTTTCGCTAGGCCTTTCCCAGCTATGAAGACGTAGGAATTGTGGCAGCAGTGGAGAAACGGACACACTAAACCCTCCTGCTCGTCCGGCAGCTCATCTTGGTCCAGCGGATAACACCTCAGGGTCCAGCAAGACTGTGAAAATGACTGTGAGCTTCCGCTCTGTGCCTTAAAGTAACCCCGGTCTCTTCTTTGATGCTGTCCTGGCTCTGTCAGTTGGAAGGACTTGATCGAGGAAAAGGAAAATACCAACCTCGTCATCGTCATCACCGCCCCATGGGACAAGCATCATTCCAGGCTCATCCTCCTGACTTCTGAAAAGCGGTGCGGCGTAAAGCCCTACGCTGAACATTCCCTGCCTTCAATCTTTTATTGAAGTCGGAACGAGACTCTATTCGAAAAATCAAGCGCTGCCTGGCGCACACCATTCACAAGATCGACTACTGTACTTCAGTGCAGCAAGAATGTCAAGGTCACCGTCTTCCAAAACTATATATGTCTCCAAGCTCAAGCCAACAAAAAGCCGACATGAGTGCGGCTCGGTAAACTTGAAGTTACTAGGAACAAGAAGCTACTAGGGGCTCCTGTCATCGCTACTAGGAGCAAGGACGCTACTAGGGCTCTTGGCCTTACTACTAGGAACAAGAAGCTACTGGGGGCTAAAGGAACCAACGACCTTCGGTGGTGAGTCTACTGAGCACCAAACTTCAACTGTTCAGAGCGACTCTTGAGCTCCGATTTCATGTCAGTCAAAGCGCGAGACACCTCCGTCATGGATGCACGAGACTGGTAGCTAGAGACACGGCCAAGCTGGAAATAAAGACACCAACAACTGTTGTTGAGGTCTTGGTCTTGGAAGTCTTTTGTGGGGTCAAAAAAGAGATTGAGAAAGAAGGTAAGGGAGGCTTCCTTTAAAAGGGGAGCCCTTACCTTTTTTTCATGTGTGTTCCTCTCTTCTGGTATTTGACAATGAAGAGAGTTTGAAGCCATTTGATCCGTTCCAGCTGAAGCGATGTTCAAGGCCTGCCTTGTTGGAAGGATCTTCAAGCGGGACTTCAAACTTTTCACCACCTGTCCGAAGCTTCCCCAGGGCGATACCTGCCATTGCCAAGACCAGGAAACAAGAATGGAAAGTTTATCCACAGGAGTGAAAAAAAGGCAGAAGAAGGAGGTGTTGTTTCGCATTGCATTGCATCGTGGGTGTGGGTTGTCCCGGGTCAGCGCAAGTGGCAGTTTCCCAAGGGCCAATTGAGTTTACAACGACGCTTGAAAGAGATCAGCTACGATCTAAAGAGCTTTGTGAACGTGTCTTGTGTGTCCCCACCACTTGTGACTGGCCAAGCTAGAACAGAGAAAGTGCTTGAAACGACCAAGCACACGGCCGCATGAAGCCAAGCCAGCCTTTCTCGAGATCTCGCATCCCGAGTTCAAGTCTAAGAGGGACTCCACGGCGTTCCTTCGACTCCGAACAACAGGAACTGTTATATATCAAGTGAGGGAAACAAAGATGATATAGATCATGATGTGCTAGAACCCTCTAAAGCTGCGTCACTTTGAATCTGGAGATCAGACCCACTCGAAGTACTTTGCTCCAGGTTTCATACCTGTCATGGGAGACACAAGATTCGTTGTTCTCTCAATCCAATTGTCCAAATATGAGCAAACAGAGGCACTCAATCGATCGTCGATGTGCACCTCGGACTGCCATTTTCGAACGGCTGTTCATCTTCATGCCTCGATTTGGGTTCCTGGCTCTCATTCCAACTGCTGTTAGATCCTTGCGCAAAGCAGCTGCCGCATCGAGAACCGATGCCTTGCCACTCGTGCACACGGGTGTACCACTTGCAACAAAGTGGATTCAAGCGCACTTTGGCTCCCTACATGGCCTGCTGCTGCGGATCCTTTGCATACAACGGCCTCGGAGGCACCATCACACACACCTTCCTAAGGTTTTGACCACTCACAACAATCAAGAATGTCTCTATATACAAGACATATATAGATTGCTAAGTTCACATGTCTGCAATCAATAAATGCATGAAAGCTGCAATATCACGACCTGAATGGCAGCTAAAGCAGGAGGCATGATAAGCCCTCCATCATCTGAATGGGCCTCAGAAACACACAAAACCAACAAGAGTTCCATGAAGAAGCAAAAAGTGATTTTTTTCAACATAAACAAACACAAGAGTCAACGGCGTGGGTTGAGGCACAGGGTGCGTGACCTACATCATAAATGACATGAGTGAGTTTGGCAAAAAAATGTTGCTGAGAACTCATGACATCGCTCGGTGTTTAAAATTGAATGCGGTGGGCAATTTGTGTCCGAAGAACGCGAGTCTGGCTTTGGCCTTTGATCTCTGTATCAGGGGTCGATGACTGTCATCAAATCTTCAATCTCTGGTTTTGTTGTTTTTAGGACATCATTCACATTGAAACTTGAGTTAAGACTGGCATTGGCGCTAAACAAACCATCAGTACCATACGGGTTTAAAAAACAAAAAAAACATATTAAAAAAAAAACATATATATATATATAACATATATATATAGTGTGTATATAGATATATATATATAATATATGCTCCCCCAAAAAGAAAGAAACACCGTTTTCTGACAAATTTTTTGCTTGTATGTCAGACTGTGAGAGTTGTCCTTGTTTTTTAGATGGTACAACACTGCAGTGCATGAGCTGAAAACATGAACGTAGCAATGGTAGATGTTTGTATCTTGTCAGCATGCCGAAGAATTTGCTAGAGATTTCAATTCCTTGGCAGGCCCAAAAAAAAGAGATTTAGCGGCTGTAAAATTTTTGAATTTGTTGAGCCTGCCAAGGAATTTGCAATTTTTGGCCTACCCGACCTTCAAAAAACACTGGCAGGCTCAAAATAAAAACAAAATGCATAAGCCATAGTCACAAAACACTGGCAGGCTCAAAAACGTCAAAAAATATCAAAAGTGATAGCATCTATAGAACTGTTTGTGGTTAATAAATTTTTGATTTTTTAGACTGCCAAGGAATTTGCAACTTTTGGTCCACCCGACCTTGCAAAAACACTGGCAAACTCAAAAATCAAAAAAAAAAAAATACCACCCCCCAGAGTCCCTATAGTTCCTAAAACTGTTGATTTTGTTTTTTTTGAGCCTGCCAGGGTTTTGTGACTATGGGCGTTTGAAATGTTTGTTTTTTGAGCCTGCCAGTGTTTTTTTTGCAATTTTTGGTCTACCCCACCTTGCAAAAACATTTGCCAGCTCAAAAAAAACAACAAAAACACTAGCCCCCAAAACCTTTTTCCCGAAAGCATTGCGTAGAGTTCTTCCGGAAAATCCCTTGAACACTGACACTTCGACACTTACACTTACACACTGACACTTCCACCACACTTGCACTACAACATGAACGCTATACGTACCTCAGTGTAAGTGGAAGAGCGAAAGCATCCAAGTGCAAAGTATGCAAGTGTCAAAGTATGCAAGTGTAAGTATGTAAGTGTAATGATGCAAGTGCAATGATGAGTGTGCAAGCGAGGAGTATGCAAGCATGCAATGAGTATGCAAGCATGCAATGAGTAGGCAAGTGTGAGCATGGAAAACTAGCACAGGAGATGTCCTAATGAAAAAACCTGTCCCCACTTTATAAATTCTCTCTTAAAGGCAGAGGGTGGGACGAACAGCGTCAACCGAAAATGCAACCCTCTGCGGAGATCGTGCGCGTCGAGTGCGCGAAATGCAGGCGAGAGTGCGATTTGCAACCTGCGCGCGCAACCCTCTGCGGAGATTGTGCGTGTCGAGTGCGCGAAATGCAGGCGAGAGTGCGATTTGCCGGCTGCCCGCGCAACCCTCTGCGGAGATCGCGCGCGTCGAGTGCGCGAAACGCAGGCGAGAGTGCGATTGAGTCTGTGCGCGCGCAACCCTCTGCGGAGATCGTGCGTGTCGAGTGCGCGAAATGCAGGCGAGAGTGCGATTGGTTCTGCGCGCGCAACCCTCTGCGGAGATCGGGCGTGTCGAGCGCGCGAAATGCAGGCGAGAGGTGCACTTTGTAGTATCACTTTAGTACGCGGAGTATCTGGGGAGCTGGAAGCTGAGAACTGTCGACTTTGTAGTACAACTTTAGTACGCGGAGTATCTGGCGAGCTGGAAGATGAGAACTGGTGACTTTGTAGTACAACTTTAGTACGCGGAGTATCTGGGGAGCTGGAAGATGAGAACTGGCGACTTTATAGTGCAACTTGAGGAACTGGCGACTTGGTTGTACAACTTTAGTACGCGGAGCAAACTGTGGAGCTGGAAGATGAGAACTGGCGACTTTGTAGTACAACTTTAGTCCGCGGAGTAGCTGGGGAGCTGGAAGCTGAGAACTGGCGACTTGCTAGTACAACTTTAGTGCGCGGAGCAATCTGTGGAGCTGGAAGCTGAGAACTGGCGACTTTGTAGTACAACTTTAGTACGCGGAGTAGCTGGGGAGCTGGAAGATGAGAACTGGCGACTTGGTAGTACAACTTTAGTACGCGGAGTAGCTGGGGAGTGGGAAGATGAGAACTGGTGACTTTGTAGTACAACTTTAGTACGCGGAGCAATCTGTGGAGCTGGAAGCTGAGAACTGGCGAGTTTCTAGTACAACTTTAGTACGCGGAGCAATCTGTGGAGCTGGAAGCTGAGAACTGGCGACTTTGTAGTACACTTTAGTACGCAGGTATCTGTCTGTGGGGGGCTGGAAGATGAGAACTGGCGACTTGGTAGTACAACTTTAGTGCGCGAAGTATCTGGAGAGCTGGAAGATGAGAACTGGCGACTTGGTAGTACAA
>CAXAMN010006469.1:0-18862 GCA_963970005.1 Durusdinium trenchii | reverse complement strand
CTTTTTAGGTTTCCTTACCTGTACCCTTAGGAATTGGAACCCTAGGCAGGCATGTGGCACCGCTGTCAAGTCAGTACGCATAACCATAAGTGTGTCTCTCCCAGTGAGAGTCCGGGATGAGCCCGCAGAGTGCCTCCCGTGGACCCGTTGAACGGGGGTTTGTCGTTATCTCCCCTGCCCGGAGATGTAGATGCCCAGGGCGGGCGTAGGTGGCCCAGGCCGAAAGAAGTGGGATTTTTGTCTCATCTTTGGAATTCCAAGTTGGCTCACGCCTGTACGTGACCGCAGCGGTCCAAGCTGGCTTAACGCCTCAACGTGGTCAGAGCGACCGAAGTACTTTTGAGGTTCATTGGAACCTGTTGGAGCCTTAGCGTTTCAGGTGATCCGAACCTCCTTCCCGGTCTCGCTCCAGTGGAGGGCATACCGGTGCGAGCCCAAGCCATTCTTCATCGAGAAATTCTTCACGTACATGGCCTACTGACTCTTACCAATTTACTCCTCCGTACTCGACTCGTCATTCTCTCTCCTTCCTTTCTGGACTACATCACCTCACCACACCTTCAGGTACAGATCCGTGGACTTGATTCTGCAATTCGACAGGCGACTCAGGCCGTTCATACCGGTCTACACTACATTCAGGAGCTTCTCACTACCTTTGGCATGATTCACGCCTTGACCTACGACACCGCTCAATTGGATGCTGAACTACGTGGGCGCACCACTTTTTCCAGACCCTCGCCTTCCTCCTATACCTCTCCTTCCACTTTCGGTTCCTCTTTGACTCGACGAATGACACCTACCAGTTCCACTCCAGATGAACCACCTCTCCCTCCACCTCGGAACTCTACGTCACGGCCTACACCTGGCATTGTGGTTACTACTTCGAACCGCACTCTTTCCACTGCCGAGATTCGAGCCATTACGACTCGCTCTCGATCTCACCCTCGTTCGAATCCGAGGCATACATAAACTTGCCCTCTCTCTATCGAGTCGCCCATCGGAAAAATGAGCTTCCACACCATTTTTTGGTTTGCGTTTAGTTACACCATGACCTTGCTCATTGCTTGGTTCTGTTTCGTCCGTTTGTATCGGTTTTCATCGGCTCTAGCTTTTCTCACGGTCTATACCACATCCCCCATCCGCTCTCGCACGATATCGCTTGACTCTTCCTACAGGATTGGCTCCAGTTGCCGGCCGACCTCCTACAGCTCATACCGTACTCCATCCTGAACTTTTTCATATACATTCTTCCTTGCACTTGATCCTCTTGGTCCTGCGAGGAGCTTGGGATACCGTCACTCCCACTTTGGTGGACACTATCACCTGCCCTCGTCTTAGTGCCACCCTTCGTGCACTAGAGACCAGTCTGGAGCAGATACGACGATCTACTTGTACTACCTTGGTCTACACGGATCAACTTTGTGCTGCTTTGGACCTTCTACATCCCATCCGCCGCTTGTCTACTCCTTCCTCCGATCTCAACTCCTCCTCTTTTGATTTCCCCCGCTTGATCTTCTCCCACCTTCGCCACCATCGACGACTCCAACGAGGACTACCATGGGCCCATCTCCTCCTCTCACTGCCCACTCCCTTCCTTCCCCTTTGCTCCGCACTTCGACATCGCCGAGGATGCTCGGCCTCGAAGATCTTAGATTTCACATACTCGACTTTTGGCGTGTTGCAGAAAAGATGCCTTTCTCATCTTCTTGCATGACCTTGTTCTCCTCCACACACCTCGACACTCTTGACCCTGTCACTGCCTCTTTATTACTATCATATTCAACCCAGGCCCATTGGCTCATAAGCATCCGCTCGTTTTGTTCCGTTTCGTTCCTCGTCGCCCTCCTCTTGCCATGGCCTCTACGCCCACTCCGCCTTGCGGTCTCGCACCGATTTCAGGACTCCCACTCGTTGCTCAAGCAGCTCTACATCGAGAACTTCTACGCGTACATGCTTCCTTGGGTCAGATTCATGCTATTTTACGTCAACCACTTTCTCTCCGTTCCACTCCACTTTTGGATCGTGTGACGCATCCACACCTCCGAGCACAACTTGAGGGTCTTGACAACACTCTCCTTCTCGCGCTTCGAGTGAACCACACCGCCCTTCACTACACCCATGAGCTTCTCACCGCATTGGGCCTCCTCCATATTGTACACCACAGTCCTGAACAACTTGAAGCTGAACTTCAAGGCCGTACGGACTTTGGCGATCGTGCACCTCTCTCTATTCCCCACGGTTCATCTACGTCTTCTCCTCATACCGTCTTTCCTTCTACACCGACTCCATCGTGGACTACCAGGACTCACAACACTTTCAACCGGGTGCCTCCATCTTCAGGACCACCTGTTTCTCGCTTCGTACCTCGGACCCGATTGAACATCCGCTCTCGTTCCCGCTCTCGACCTCGATCGACCAGCTCTTAGTCCGCTTGTTTCACCATATACTCATGCGACCGAAGACAAATCAGGCGTACCTTTTCCTTGTCGCTTTGAATGCTATTTTCATTGTCGCCGTGCATGTCAATTGGTTCATTTCCTACTGACATTCACTATTTTTCATTTCTGCCTTCCACTGGCTCCAGCTTCTATGACGTGATTACCTGCATTTCCCACTTGCATGTTCGACCATTTCGTACGTGCATTTCCGACTCTTCATGTTTCCTTGGGTATTTTTACCACTTTCCTGTTTTACTCATACCTTCTCTGCTACATGGCGAGCTCTGGTTCCTCTCCGGATTCCCACCGAGCTCATCGACGACGCGAACCCGGACGCAGTTCTCGATCTTGTGATGAACCTGACTACAGCGCTGATGATGTTGACAACAATGCCCTACCTTCCATGAACCCACCCCCTGGGGCCAGTGGTCCTCCCGTCTCCGACCCACCCCAACCTCCTCCCAACACTGTCACCGGCGACACTCCCACTCATGCCACCACCTCGAACCACACACCTCCCCGTCCACCTCTTACACCACGTCCTCCACGTTCACATTTCCCCTCCCTTTCGTGCCCCATCCCACTCCCTCGGCCACATGCCTCCACTCCCCCACAATTTCCACCCTCACCTCCAACACATCTCACCAGCACTCACTTTCCACTACCGCGACTGCAAGCACCTCGACCCAGGCCTCCGCCTTCTCACCCTCGCACCACCGGTCCACCTCCCACCAGCCCTTACGCACCACGACCCCGCCCCAGGCAACCACTTTCACAACCACCATCTTCCGGGACCATCGCACTTCCCGGTCGACACGTTCACCCCTCACACGACATTTTGACCGGCGACGCTCCCACCACAGAAGCCGCTCTCCTCATTCCCGGCAACCACGTTCCCCCCGATGCCGTTCCCCAGCGACGTCCCGTTCACAGCGCGGCACCCGCCAGGACCACAGTCGCCGATCGTATTCTCGAGCATCTCGGCATCACCAAGCTCGAACCCGCACTGGTCGGGAGGTGCCAGACACCAGATCTCGGGACCATCACCACTCCACATCTCGCGACTTACACACTTCACCGGAGCGACATCGGTCCTCCCATCGTCCACCAGCACGTTCACGATCGCGCCACTCCAGGACACCAGCACGTTCCTATCGCGGCCGCGACCATCGTTCCTCTCACCGACCCGGTCAACATACAACTTCACTTTTTCGGCACCTCGGACCACCCCCTCCGATCGTGCCACCTCCGCTGCACCAGGTCTGGACCCGGCGACCGTCCACACTCACAACCCACACCTCCAGACTCCACCACTCCCATTTCCCGTCCTACCACACCACCTCAAGCATTTCAACAACCACCACCCACTGCCCCACCTCCCCACACCAGCACCCTTCCTACCGCTGAGGCGGAGGAACTTCGGCAGCTACGTCTTCAATTTCAACAGCAAGCCGCCCATCAACTCCAACATCAAGCTCTACTTCAGTCTTCATTCGGTCCCTTCTACCCCCCTTTCCCACTATTTATTTTCCACAACCCACACCATCCCCTATGGCCTTCCCAATGACGACACCGTTTGCCACCAACCCTGCACCCGAACCCGCTCCTTTGACCACTCCTCCACCTGCTCCAGAACCAGAACCAGCCGACCTCTCCATTTCCCTGTTCACACCCCAGGCCTCGACCCACGCCCCGGCATCGGCCCCGGCCGCATCGACCAATCGATCTCCTCATCGATCCGAGCGACCCGAAACTCCTCCACGATGCTCCCTCCAATGGCTTCGTCATCGACCCAACCCAACCAACATGGAACATTCAGCTAAGTTGGTGTACCTCATGGGCATATTGTCGAGATCTGCCTCGACCCGGGTCCTCAGAAACATATTTGGACCACACCTTTTTGGCTTCACATTCGTCCATCCGGACCTCGAGACCTTTGGCTGGAGATTCACGAACACCTCTTTCATGACTGGGGTGAACTTCTCACACTTGTTGACAGGTACCGCAAGCATCTCATCGACGATCCTGACCGTCCTTGCAGCTGGGAAGAATGCGAAGCGCCTGAAGTACTGCCCCGTTCTCTTGTGGACACCACCATCCAGCAGCTGGCTCGTCTCCTTCCAGCCCCTCTCCGTCGCATTCCTGCGACCTCTTGGGGCGACCACTTCGGGAACTTTATGACCTACCTCGCTCAGGTACCCCGGATCCTGGAGAAGACACCCATCTTTCTTTGGGGAAAACTTCCATGCCAGAACTCTCTCGTCCTGCTCCTCAAGTTGGACTACTCCAAGACGGAATATTTTTACTGGACCCCACATCAGACCATCTACACCTTTGTCCACAATTGTCCGGCTGTTTCATTGCAAGGGATCCTTTCCCTGCTGCTACCTGGGTCACAACCATTCGTCAGACAACCGGGTCAACCCCGACATCACTGATCAGTTGACCCCTGAGCTTCAATGTGCCCTTCACGTGGCCTGTGGATTTGGAGGCCGCTCCGCCTCCCGACGGTACTTCGTGGCTGGAGAGCGCTTCTCCCGCCAAGCCCAGCACTACGTTGTGCGAACAGGTGGTCTTCCTTGTGACGCCATCGCCAGCCACTTCTATGATGTTGTGAGGAATCGCTCAGATCAAAGGTACAAATGCCGCACTGCGTCCAGTCAAATTCAATATGCTGGATTGTTCATCAGTACGGACGAATTGCCCTCTTACGGCCTTCGACGATCTGACATTCCACTATGATCTTCTTGCCCAACTGTACTTTGCACTTCCAGCAGCGCTGCGACAATATGTCGCTATTTTCTGCCACCGAAGCCTTCTTCCTTGGAAAATGACGCTCGTTCCGCCATTTTTTCTCATGTTTCCTTTTCCTTTTCCTTCCTTCGACCCCATCGCCCTACCTTTTTGGCTCAAGCTCGCTTTGATCCCGCCCTGTTCGCCTCTCCGTTTCCCTCGATTCGCACTGCGATGGAGGCTTCTTTTGGAACTACCTTGGAAACACATCCTCAGCAAGCTCCGTTGGGCATCATCAATCTCCTGATCTCCCGACGCGCGCTTATGGATTCGATTTCCCGTTCTTTGGAGGTACTACTCGAGATGCCCTACACTACCCAATTTCCTCCTGGACTCCCACCGGACTTGGAACAGATTCTTCGCGATCTACATGCCTCCACGGAACGGTTGAATGGACGAAGTCGCTCAGACGAACAGACTCTTGCATCGTCTAGCTCTATACCCGCCTCATGCACTGCCAACTCAACCCTGGCTGCCCGGAGACTTCGCATTACCACCTCTACCTCATCCGTATGGACCGGCATCACCTTCCTCGGGACTTCGTCTCCACCCTAGTTTTTACCTGGGCCATAAGTTGCCCTCTTCCACGGATGCTTCTACGCCAAAAAAAGCGCCCCACGTTCTTACACGTTATTACGGATCTCGTCACCTTTCATTACACTTTACCTCCCTCCTTCCCTGTCCTCACAACTTCGTTTCCCCTTTTCACTTTTACCGCAGCCGTTTTCCACTCAGATACATCGCACTCGTCCCCCCCTTTCGTTTCGTCTCGTTCCTTTTCGTTTTCTTCTTCCTTTTCTTTCCTCCTGCTCGCACCCATGGATCCTCCTCCCACGGGCCTACTTGCGGCCTCTACGGCTCCACCACCTCGCCAGGCCGTCTTCAATCCTTATCGTCTTCCGGTCAGCCCGCCACCCGGTAACGTCCGACCTCAACCACATCGTCAACCTGAACTACTATGGCTCCATCGGATGAACTGCCTGGCTGCTTGGACTACCGAGGCTCTTTGCGCTCACCCTATGATGGCCCAAGATGTATCACCCGATGAACACTTTGAGACGATCTCCGCCCAGAATATCTACATTCAGACACGTCGCGCTGTCCATGAGTTCAACGTTCAACAACGTCGGATCGCCCGTGGTGTTTCCCTTCTCCAACACGTTGTACCTACTCCTGATGGAACTACCACATACGGTCAGTATCGTGTCAACCCCAACGGCTTTCTTCTTCCCGCGGTTCCACCCTCTCCTCAGCTCTGGAGCGCTCACACCAACGTCCTCTCGACGGACGAGGTCTCCTACATGGTCATCTATGATGGCAAGCTACACGACACAGGACTCGTCCACCGACATCGACTCCGGCTGACTCCACTGAGGTCCCATCACCACTTCCTCCTGCGCCATCCTCGTGAGTTTTAGGTGGATGATTTCTTGATCTACGCTTTTTGACTCAAGCGAGTGTCCAAAACAGTGCCCTCACTCTGTCACCTATCACCTTTCTGGTCTGGTCAGCATGTCACTCTTTTCCTTTTGGCCTCATTTGAGTTTTACCGTTGCCTCTCCCTTTCAGCTCTCAATTTGCAATTTGTTCTTTTCGGTTTCCGTCCGCCTTCTGCGGACGCTCTACGAGCAGCTTGCTCTCCTGAAGCCCATCGACATCGAGGGAAACGTGATCGTCGCACTTCCCGTCGTTCTCGCTCCCCACGCAGGAAGTCCACAGGGCTCCCGGTCGAGACTCCTACTTCTGCCAACACCTTCGAGACTCGTTACACCGTTCCCAAGGCTTGGACTTCGGACGACATCTACTTGATCGACAACAGGAATACAAACTGACTTTCCCTCGTCGAGTCATCGCAACTGCTTGGAGTCGTGAACTACAGATTGATCACCAACCCATCGAGGATGTACGTCTCATCGACGTGCTCAGTCGCAAGCAGGAGAACTGGACTTTACGCCTTGTCGCCAATGGCCGCTTGGTCCAGTACGAGGGATTCCGGAATTGTCAAGAGGCCTACCTCTGGTCCTCCCTCTCCCGGAAGATCTTCAAGAGCTCTGATGTCGATATCGCCCGCATCATTGGTCACCTTCATCCTGCTTCCCTTAAGGACGACTGGGATGAGAAGCGCAAAGGGTTAGATCGCCTCGCCGACCGTGTTTTCGAACATCTCCGAGATCAGACGCCCAAGAACACCACGGAAGCCCTTCAGGATCAAGTTGAACAACTTATGAAGGAGAACGAGAAGCTCAAAGCTGCCACCGGCCGCGCTTCCTCGCCCGTTCATAGCCCTTCGGAGCCGGAGACTCCTGCTGATCGTGAACGCCTTCGCTTGGACAAAACATCACCCCACCGGCTCCACCTCGCTCGGGACGCACCCTGGACAGTCACTTCAAGGCATCCACCCCGGGTCCGGAGAAGTCCACCTCGCCCCCTGCTGCTCCTGCGGACCCCCTCCATGCCTACATCGGTCGGCACCCATCGACCAGTATTGGAAGACAACGCACCCACAAAGGCCACCAAGACTGAGATCGATAAGTGGATTCAGGCCAACATCAAGGACAGGGCTCGCTTGACCAAATTGGAAGACACCGCCAAAGAGATTGACTCCATCATCACTACCCTCAAGGCCGACAAGCTGGATCTCCCCAACCTATGCCGCCTCACTATTGCCTGGGGATGGGACCCCAAGCTGGCCCAGAGCGCCAGCCAGAATGCCCTGATGGTTTCTCCATCACTACCCCGCGGCCTTCGTTGACTACGACCATTTCTCAAGATTGCTCCCAACTGGCTCGGTTTCCCTTCCTGTTCGCGTTTTTCGTCATTTCTTGGAGTTCTTCACCCTTGTGGATGCTCATTGTGAACTTACCTATTTGGAGCTTCGCCCCTTGGTCTTTTTGAAAGGTCAACTCTGCCGCCTCACCCTTTTTCGCACCCTTCCCGCCGGCGCTCGTCGAACCAGTTTTCTCCCTTTGCTGCATCGACTTCGACCTCGTCAACAACTCTACTTCCTGGACTACTTTCAACCCAACGTCGTACACCTTCGTTTCCACCCACACCGTCAGGCCTACTACATCGGCAGCAGCATCCTCTCCCTCTTCGATCGAGAGATGTCCCGCAAACGCAAGTATCGTCAACTCTGCAGCGGAATCAATGCTTACTATGAACCCGCACTTCGTTATTGGAAGCGGACTCGCACCTTCTTTCAACACGCTGTCATCCCCATTCAGCTCAACTCGGACACTTTGACCACCCGCTCTACCGAGATCTCTTTTCAGCAGCAATACCGCCCTCAACTCAATCACCCCTGGATCAACCCTCTCCTTCGACGACATGGACTTCACGTCCCTCAATACAACATCCCAACTACTCGTCACGGCCCCATTGGCATGTCACGCCTCCATCGACATCGCCGTCGTCTTGAACGTCGACACACCCAAGAGTGCATTTTGGATCTACACCTTCTCAAGACCCTGGACGTTCTTCACCTCCTACATCGACTCGGGAGCGACACCAAAGAGAAGCTCTTCACTTCCCATGTCCTTCGAAGCCACTCTACGTCCACGGAGATTCTCTATCTCCTATGGTCGCAACACTTTCATATCGATGAACCTTGGCGCTCCCGCGCCGCCTCCCAGCTCAAGCTGATTTTCCGTTTCCGGCGCCTGATGATCCCACCCACCCAAGCCACTCTTCGCTTATTCCAACTTTCTCACGGTTTCCTACAACGTTGTCGCCAACATTTTCGAGAATTTCTACAACTCCACTCCAAACTTTTTCCACCACTACAAGTACCCGCTTCACCCATCATCGAGGTCAAGTCTCATACACTGGAGCACTACCTCTTCACCTTCAGAACATTTCTACGCCAATGGACTCCGACATTTTCCCCTCAGTGCGTTTGCCACCGGATTCGACCTGACTTCAGTCGTCATCCGGACTCCAACCATGTCATTGGCTTCGCCTCGGACATTTTCCCTGGTCTACTCCTTTGTGAAGCCAATCTGCAGGACACTGTTTGGCCTGAGGAACGTGATTACCTGAACCACTCCGTCACCCAGATGGAACGCTGGCTTCGCGCATGGCACCTTCCCTCTCACCTCCAAGTCGAATGGCAACACTTTTTTCGACAGGACTGGCAACTCCATGCCCAGCAACAGTCCACCAACCCCACCGGTTGGTCCTCACCTGAAAGCCTTTCGCCGCTATACGAAAGGCTTCGTGGTTGGACCTGGGGATCATTTTCCACATACTGCAGTTCTTTCCTGCCCCTGCCACTACCACCACCTCCTGCGCAAGACCTTCATTCCTTCTCCTACCACTTCCACACCTGTTTTCCAACCACTACGCCATGGTATTCACCTGATCAGGACTCGCCTTCGTGACATATGGCCACCTCACCTTCTACAGCGCTATCGTTGGGGCCTTCACTGGGATCGCCGTCTGCCTTCAGCCTACATCCTCCCCAAACATTCTCGAGACTGGAGCAAAGCACGTCCGATTGTGTCCTACACACAGACAGTATGTGCACCACTTAGCCAGACGGTGGCTTCTGCCATCTACTGCCTCCTGCAAGTCGTTTTCCCTGAGCTGACAGCACTTTCTGACGTCCTACCCCTCCTTCGTCGCATTTGGAGGATATTGCAACACTATGACCCCACGGATGACCTCGTCCTCTACCAACAGGACATCGCCGGCTTCTTCAACTTCGCCACACACCCTCGTATGATCTCCACAGTCGAGTTTCTGATCACACGATACGCCGCTCTCCAAGGCTTGGATCTCCGGGACGATCAAGAACGCCTTCAACGCATCTTTCGTGGTCGATGGCGCAAGACTTCCCGCTCCTATCACCCCGTCCATCTTTGTGATCTACCAGCTTTGGTTTCTCACCTGTTGGACTCTTCCTACTTCACTGTGGGCCTCACCGTGTTTCGTCAATGTCAAGGAGCTTCTATGGGATCCCCTCTGGCCCCTGCCTTGCGCAGTGCTGTCGCACTTTTCCGCGAGTACTGCTTCCTACGCTCCTTCCCCACTTCCTCGTGGCGCTACGCTACAGGACTGGTCCTTCGGGCTCGATATGTCGACAACGTCTTCTTCCTTGGACCTACGCACATGCTACATACTGACTCCTTCAAGGCCATCGCTCAACCCTTCTTTTATGGCAGACCATTGGTGATGGAGTATGTCACGGATGAGACTCTACTTGGTTTCGTTCTCTCCACTTCTCAACGCACTATTACCTTTCGACAACCACCTCATCTCACACTGATCCGCAGCAATCGTACCGCCGGTTCTCCAGACATGGCACTCGCTGGATTCTTCACTCGGGGCATTTTGATCTGCCGCTTGACTCGTCCTCGCGAACTCATCTTTCCGCAACTCATTGACCTGACTCAACAATACCTCGACAAGGACTTTACCATGACCTAACTTCTACCACTCCTTCATCAACTTTGTCATCGTTTTCACCTACCGAGACCACCACTTCACGCGCAATGTCGGTTTCTCACTTTCTCACCGGATGCAGCACACGGGACTGATCTTCGCGTTAAAATGTTCTTGGTCCCCACCTCTTGACTTTCATTTATTTACTCCCATGCATTCCTTTCACTCTTACTTTTCTCACTTTACCAAAGTCTCGGCTCAAACACAATTTTCTCCCGTCCAATATCGCTCCTTCGCACATGTCTCATTCGACCACTTCGGACCTCGCCTCCACTATTGCGACCCAGCTGAACATCGTCATCGTCGCACTTCGTCTTTTGGTCGACATGATCCAAAATCCAGATGAGACATCACCACTGGTCATGACCCCAAGTTCCTTACGCGACCCTCTATGAGTTGGGCACCTTGTGAACATTCAGTACCTCCATCACATCAGACCTCTAGCGACCTTCATCGCCGGCTGACTATATGGATCCACCACAGTCGCCCACGTCATGAGCTGGGACACACACCTCCCCTCCCCTCCTCCTTTCTTCCCTGTCTCCCTTCCCCCTCCTCCCTCCCTCCCCTCCCTCGTCTCCCCCACCTGTTCACCCTCCTTCCCCTCCCCTTTCCCTTGCCGCTTCCTCTTCCCCTCCCCCTCTTTCCTTTCCTCCTTCCCCTGCACTCTCCCCTCCCGATTTTGCCTACCCGTTTCCCTCGGCTTGTGCTCTCCCACCCTCACTCTCCCCTTCCGGTTCCCTCGTTTCCTCTGCCCCTCGGGCTCCCCTCCCCTCCCACGTCCGCAAACGACGCTCACCCTCTCCGCCTCCCTCCCCCACCCCTTCCTCTCTTCCCGCCTCCCCTCGCCCTCCCTGTGACACCTCCTGGGATGATGATTGGAGCACCAAAGATGATGACCTTCTTCTCAGTCTCAAACGCAATGAACGACTTCGACCCAGTTGGCGGTGTATCACCAGCAAAATGCAGCGCCCTCAATCTCAGATCCGCGCTCGCTGGGCAGAACTTCTTGAACTACAGCGACTTGCCACTTCATGACGATCGTTTATGACCTACCTTTTCGCAGACTCACCTGCCCTACATACGTCGTAAAAGGGCCCTCCCCGACCTGAAAGTTTCTTTTTCTTTTTCCACTTTTTCTCTCATTTTACACATTTGTTTTATGTCTCCACATTTCCACTTACACCTGACCTTTTTCCTCCGCTATATTAGCCCCTCGGCTCAAATTTCGGTTTCACTGTCTTTCGTTCAAACTTTTGACGATTCCCATGTCCACTTCACCCACAACAAGTACCAGACGACCTCGCCCTTCCATGGCCTCTCACCTTCGGGACCTAGACGAACCTGTTCTCATCTCCACCACCTTCCCGAAGAAAGCTCGTCCGGCACAGCCTCCTATTTCACTGCGGACGACGTCTACCTCTCCGGATCTTTCGAGCACTCGCGCCCCTGCTACGGCAACACCATTTTCGAGTGACTCTACCCCGACTTCGACTCGTCCTCTGGTGGGACTACTTGTCAAGCTCAATGGCGAGGAGATACCTTTTCTCATTCCCCGACCGTCACTCCCCTTTCGACTACCTGAGGCTAAGCCTTAATTCACTCATTCACTTCGGTTTTCGTCCACTCTTCGCTTCCCGTTTGGAAAAAGCCCCGCTTGCTTTGTACATTTTGATCCTGCTCTTCTTCCAAGCCTCCCTCGAGCTGAAAATCAATACAATGAGGAGGACTATGCTCGCCAGGTTCACCATCCTGCCCATGGATCCTGGCCTGTTTCCGAACCATTTGAGGAATGGGCTTTGCCGCCATTGCGGTCGTGAACGTTTTTGGTTCTATCGCGCCTGGTTTCATCATCAGACCCTTCTTTGGGACAACCAGGACCTTGAATATTACAAATCAGCAACCGGTTATTTTATTGACACTCACCCCGCTTCCCACTGGCCCACGACACACTATCGAGTGTGGGGCACCCGGGGTTGGCAACTAGTACTTTCTGCCACACAAAGTCTCTTCGTGTGGGAACAATGCGAACAATTCGAAGCTGAACTTCGCGCCGAAGCTGCACACAACCCCACCACTACACCAGTTCACCGTAGAGGCCCCTTCAGGGCAAACTTCTTCGAACGATCCCGTTATGAGCGGCACCGGACTCCCGCCTCCCCTACCTGATTCGGGATCTATGTCACTGAATTCCTCATCTACAGATTCTCAGCATACTTTGGATCCTCCGTTTCCTGCCGAAAGCGCCCAGGACTGATCATCATCATCCTCATTTCGACCTCATGTTGATGATGCCCAGCCTCTCAGGTCGAGGCCGTACGAGCTTCCCTGTACCTTTGGATCCCCTCCGCTACGATCCGGTGAAAAAATGCTCGCTATCCTTTTCGTTCTCTTCGCGGATGTTTTTCGGTTTCTTTTTTCTCTTGTTTTTCCTTGACACCACCTACATCTACACCTTTTTCCTCCGCAGCCGTTGGCTCTCACCACTTTCATATTCGCTTTCGTTCGCGATGATCTCTTCACCTGGTCTTCGTGTACCTGAACCTTTGACTCAAATGATCCCTACCTCACGCACCTCCTGGCGCGAGGTTCGTCAGCCTTTTGAAACTTTGGACATGGTTCCCGACCTCTCCACCGTCCGTTTCGAGATGGACATCAGTTTGCTCGTCTATCAACCACTCAACTACATCACAGTGACCCTTGACAGGCAGCAGATTGAAACTAAAGAGTACACGGTCGATGATCTCAAAGATGTGATCTACTCCCGCTTAGGCCAACACCGCACCGCATTTTGGATGGCACTCCCCTCTACCGGTGACTCACGAGTTTGGGAAGTTCCACACACTTGCACCCTCGAGGACCTCGTCCTCTACTATGTCAACTCTCGACGGATTCGTCCCTTGGGACTTGCCAATGAATATCCCCGTGAATCCACTCCTTTCCCCTATCGACCTCTCCACACTGTCGCTCCTCGATTACATGATGATGCCATTTGTCAACTCCGACTACCTCTGACCGCGTATCAAACCTATCGAGAGATTCGTCAATTTACCTAGTCTCACCCCACCTTTGGCGCGGAGCTTAAAGAAACCCTGCCTCCCCTCGGGGAGGCGTGTGTGTGTGTGTAACCCTTGGAATCACAGGGATCCTTTCAAATTGTTTTGTCTTTGTTTCTTCGTTTTGCAGCAGGGGGTAGCGGCAGATCACTTGGGACCGCTACCAACGAAGACGCCCAGTTGATTTGGTGAAATCAGAGTTGGCCACTCTGACGTACCTGCTTGAATTTTCAAACGGAATGGCACGAGGCTAAGCCCAGAACCTCAAGACATGGTGTTGCATAGGGCTTTGGTTTTGATTTGCAGATGTGAGCGGACGACGTCATTCTGTCGGTCGATCGTTCGGGGTTTCCTTTAGACTTTCTGGCCTCGCTGAACTTGATGGACCTCCACTTCTTCTTTTTAGGTTTCCTTACCTGTACCCTTAGGAATTGGAACCCTAGGCCCGCGTGTGGCACCGCTGTCAAGTCAGTACGCATATCCATAAGTGTGTGCCCGCACATCACAGCACATTGGTCAACTCACAGGTTTGGCAAGGATGATGAATGAAGCAATCAATCAAGTTTCAATTGCTGAGTGTTTCAAGCTGGATGAATTTCCCAAGCTCAAGCTTTTGCAATAACACGCTCAAATGCTCAGAAGAAGACACATTGTTGGCAAAATGACAAGAGAGCAGGGCCAAACGTGGTAAAAGATGTTCTCTACTGTGACAGGAACAAGCGGTCGTAAAAATCTTGCTCCAGGACAGGAGGCAAAAGCTAAAGCAGTCTGGAGCCTGTGCAGGTTGAAGGGTCAAGGATGGGAGTTGGAATCCATTCAAAGACAGGTTGCTGGGACAGCCTTCGCGGACTCAGGAAACCATAACCCGATTGCATGATGATGCCATGGTAGGAAGTGGCTCCTGCAGGGGTGACTACGTTGGCAACGGCCATTGGGGACCTCCTTTCCTTGTGCATTGCGAGGGCGCAACTGAGGGGGTATATTATTGGTAAGGGATGAGTGGGGATGTTTGAAGTTTGCACACTACTCAAACCACAGGGCATACAACATGTTTGCTTCCTCAGCTCATGACAACGTATGGATCCGTAAGTTCGCTTTCCGGGTCAACCTCAGCTCGTGCAGACAAATCAGTACAATACAAACCGAAGGTGACAAACCATCATTGAAACACCACAACAAATCTTTACCCTGGGTGACCGAACACCCACTGGATAGGAACACTTTGGAAAGCAATGTATATTTTGAATAACAGCTCACACATGTTTAGTTCTCACTGCAGTATATCAGGTAAACTCTCACAAAGCAGCTTGCCTCAACCAAAGCTCCGCTTTCCTCACCGGCCTCCAAGCTTTATGAAATGTGCAAGATAAAACATCATGCAAACACCAGGTATTGATCTGTGGCTGCTTGCCAAACAGCTCAAGAGCGTGCAGCATGCGTATCGACGGGTGCCTTCTTCTGCACACTGCGCAGTCGGTGATGGGTCACTACGGCACACTCCTGTCATCTTGTCATGGCTGATGAACCCTTAGCCTTAGACAGCCAAGTAAGTGATCAAAGGAAGGAAGGTCGCAGGTTGAAGGTCGAAGCTCCATCGTGCTCTGCCAGTCACCAGCCCCTCCTTTGCGAATCCATCCACATGCGTAGCTTCTTTGCTCAAAAAGCTCACCTGAACGAGCAAGTTCTATCACAGAAACGGAAAGCCACAACACAAAAACCTTCTCTCAGTCACTGCATCATCTACAGGCGCATTGTGATCCAGACAGGGATCAGCAAAGGAAAGTAGGCATTCTGGACGCCCATAGCCTGTCCGCACAAAATGCTAGCTCGACCTTCTGCTTGCCAAATCCGATTTGCTCGGTTGTCACTGTTTGTTAAACACATGAACACTGCCAAAGGGAATACATCCGGCTATCCAAGTTGAATTGGACAACAAAAATTATCGCGGCAGGTGAGTAAGCTTGTGAGTGCTAGATGAAGCAACAAATGCGAAGTGGCAAAACAACAAAACCGTGCAACTTCAACATCAACATACTGAGAGCCCCTGTGAAGCCACCAGAGCATCCACTTTAAGAAAAATCAACACCGTGCGACCCGGACCTGACTGCAAGCCCAAACAAGCTCGAAAAACAGGAAGCCCATGATACCCCAATGGAAAACAAAACACAACACCTGTATAGTATATACGTATATAATATATATATTTTTTTAAAGATACCCACAGAGGAAATCAAACTGGGATGGATCCGTGGCATCTGATGTCAGTTTTCTTCTTTCGGCTGGTGAAAAGAGGATGAGCTGTGAAGCACCTGCACCAAATGTGAACGCCACTTTTGTTCGTTCCAAGACACAAACTCTTGCAACTGGTCTTTACAGGCTGGAGCAGGCTACAAAGTCGTACACCAGAAATGGACAAGGTGCCTTTATCTCGGGATCTAGAAGCCGTTGGATACCTTCCCACCTGCAACAGCAAAAGAGACACTACAACAGTTTGCCTTTCCTTCTCCAACAAGGACTTGAATCATTGTTCCTCTGTAAACGAGACTTGAACCTGTCTGCTCTTGGTTGCCGGCACAGCAAAACCATTTGGCTTCAGTATTTTGCAGCCTCGCCTAGGTTTCATGGACAAAGCACCACGGGCTGCAGCAAAGACAAATGTTGGAACAGCAGCATGACGAAGCAGCTTGCTAATGCAACTGTGCTCCCCGCGAAGCATGTCCTACTTCTTACTTGCACAGGACAATGCTCTCGGGTATGTGTATGTTTCTCTCCAAGATCTTCTTTTGCAACCGGTCCTCTTCCACTCTTGATCAAGAGATCGGATTTCGTTGGGGTGCATCATTTCTCAGCTCCGATTTGCTCTTGTTTCCGTATCATGCCCGCCCAGCCCACTCAGTGTCTATTCGTCTTCAATTGACTTTGCTAAGCCGGCCCAGTCGACCCAACCATGTTTTGCACAAATTTGACATTGTAAAGGCTGCAGGTTTTTAGCGATATATTTTTTATTTTTAGTGGGATGTTTTTTTTTGGGGGGGGTTGAGTCTTCTGATTCTGTTGCTTTAGACAGTTTCTCATTAGGTCTACTGGGTTTTTACGTGCTACTATTGGGTGTTTGAGCTAAGTGATCCCTCTACGTGCTGGTGGCCCATAGCATCCACCTTTGTGGGGTCTTCCACGGTTCATAGCTGGTTTGAAGTCGACTGTTCGCGGGAGGCCCAGGGTCAGATCGGAGCGTTTTGCTTCGATGTGCAGCAAAGCCTTTGAAGTGCAATTTCCTTCCTTCCTTCCTTCCTTCCTTCCTTCCTTCCTTCCTTGCTTCTCCGTCTCCTTCCTTCCTTCCTTCCTGCCTGCCTTCCTTCCTTCCTTCCTTCCAGAGCCCATAAAAGAAAAAAAAACATCCCACCCCCCCAAAAAAATATATCCCACGGAAATATGCCCTCCCATTGTAAATGTTCACGATGTCAGCAGATTTGATAGGAAAGATAAGAAACATTGCAAGAAAACACAATCCTCCGATTTCACACTGCCATGCATAGAAGTGCGTACCCCTAATGCCCACATGTTTCTTGAGTGGGCCTGCATTTGAGCCTACTCTGTTTCGCTTTCTCGCCTCTCGTTCTCTCTCTTCCGGGTGGAAGCTGGATGTTGGGTATTTTGGATGCAAAAGGTTGGTTTTACTGAAGGGTGGCTTGCCAGCTCATGCAAATTGGATAGCAGGAGATATGTCCTGGAAGAGGAACCTAGCACAAAAGGCGAGTTTCCTAACATAGAAGGCTTTTTGAATAGCTCAAGACCATGGAAATCTGAAGCATTCTAACGCCAAATCTAAGGAAGCGGCACAGGTGACTCATCAATGAGATCTGCGGCTGCAATAACATCAAGGTACCATGAAGACCAGTCCTGTGACAAGGCAAGAACAAAGCGGACAATCTAAGGTTGACATGATCGAAAAGTGAAATATCACAGCTGTCTGCTCTCTGAACAAAGTCCTCTGCTCGAGGAGTTATCTTGAACTCAGGTTCTATGCTCTTCTTTTTCTTGGCCTTGCAAGACAAGGCTAGCAAGTCTCAAACTACAAACAATGCACGCAAAGCCAAAACGCTGTTCTCACCTGGGCTGCTACTCCTCGACGCTCGCCCCCTACAATCGCAGCATCACTACCATGTTTAAAGAAAAAGAATTAGCCAAGCTTCCTTTAAGAATGGGATTGAGCCATAGGATCTGCCCGCTGAGCACCTCACATTCGAACATGGCAGAAGTTTAAAAAAAAAATGTGAGTGCATTCACACTTGTAATTTTAAGTCCATAGGTCCATGTACACCTTGCGTGGCATGCATGCAAACAATCAGTACGTGTGTTTCCACGTTTCACCCTGGCCCCAGTGTTCTGCGAACCCTTGCCCAAAAAATGAATGCTGCATATTGAAAAGTGCACATACGTGCTATCAGCGAAAGGACAAAATGTATGTATCCATGAGACAGGCACAGGTTGTCAAAATCTATATCGCATGATTTGGGCAATGGAAACATCTCACAGTGTGAGGCGCCGTGTCACTGTAAGCCACTGGCGGATGCCAACAAGTAAAAAGGTGTTCTTCGCCAACCTGCCAAACACAAACACAAATATGAAATTATAACTGTCTGCTTGATCTTCTTCAGTTTGGCAGCAAACTGCCTCTCTTCAACCACATGTTTGCGTTTGTTCCTGTTGCTGGTCATTCATTCGCACACTTACCATCAGTTGCCGGATTGTCCAAAAACATGTCACTTGCCTCCTTTGGCGGACCTCATCACAGCTTTGGCTCAGATCGACATGCCGGTGCTGCAAGGATGACTTGCATGATCTACATGTTTTGCAATGGTTGCGTTATGTCAAAAAATGACCCGGAAAAATACTAAACTCAGAAAAATGATATCAAAACAAATTAACAAATGCAAAACCCATACTAATATCAAGATCTCCCAAGCCAAAACAATCAATAGCGGGCAGTTTGCCGTTCCTTCCATGAACCCACATCAGCTACCTTCAACTCTGCTGTGTTTCTGTTAAGCGGTGTGAAAGCCCATGGAGTTTGCATTAGGCAAAACACAAGTGACAAGTGTATATGTATGTCTTGCTCAAAAATCTTTTCGT